>JAMAHN010000055.1:0-126244 GCA_023627535.1 Aspergillus sp. S1802E
CAAACCCTAGCGCCATACAAACGCGCGAAACCCGATATCCGCCGGACGTCCGGGGCCCGGGGGCCCCTGGGGTAGACGTAGCAGGCGCTTTTAACAATATTTCGCATACACAATTACTATATAACCTGAAATTAGTGTGACGGTCTACAAAGGAGCTAATAAAAGACAAGTTTGTTTATGACTCGTAGTCAAGCAATTTTCTCATAGAGAGAAAAGAAACTATCTAACAGAGGAATCTGGAGCCTTTATATACTAATAGGATCTAATTAGATATAAAAGTTTTTTATCTATTAATTAGCATTTTTTATTAAGATATTAAGTTCTTCTATAAAGCTAACTGGAATATTCTCTTACTTAACCGGAACCCTTTTTAAAATTCTTTAAATAAATAATCGGTTATATCACGTGCTTAGCTAAATCAGAATATAATATTATTTCTTTCTTTTAAAAAGGCTAGTTTCGCAGTCTTACAATTCTGTAATACTAAACTAATAAATTATTATTATTATATTTATTTAAAAATTTATTATTAGCCGCTACAACGAGCCAGTTAATAAGTTATTATGATAGATCTAGTTTATTTAGATATTAATTATAGAATTTCTGTAGCTTTAGTAGCGTGTTACGAAAATTAGAGACGGGATATCACGTAAGATCTAGCGGATAATTCTCTTACTAAATATAATAGTATAACTTCTTATTGTACATTTAAGATATAAGGATTTTCTTAATCAGCTATTCTAGTTTATCTTAAAGTTTAATTAGGAGCTCGGAATCACAAATCTAATTAATTATAAATAGAAGATTAGTTATCTTTCGAAGCTTTTTAGACGCAAAAACTGAATATACTTATAATGTAGAAGACAGTTCTAGTTTAAAGGTGTATCTAACTTACTTAATAACTTTATACAGACTAGTTTATTGATCTCTAAACTTGCGGCTTAGCCAATCTAGATTCTAGTTTTTTATAGTAATATATACTAAGTTATTAACTATAAAGTCTATTAATTTCTGATACTTATTTGCTTATTACTTTATTTTAGTCTAAATAAGTTTAATTTAATCTCTAGTGTAATTCTAAATCTACTTTAACTTGTAGGCCGTTTATCAGGCTTCGGCCTAGTCTTATAGCTTATTATAGAATTTAGAAGATATAGTTTAGTTAAAAGAAATCCGCGGTTTATAGTTATATTCTATTTGAAAAGGTAATAAACCAGTTAACTTATATTTAAAAATAGTATAAATAAAGTCTATGGCCGGAAGCAGCTCAAATCAGTTATTTTAATAATATATTATAAACGGGCGAAACTTCTAAATAAAATATTAATTTATAATCTCTATATAATCGTTTATTAAAGGCTTTTATCTAGAGATTAGCTTCTGCTTAATTTATAATTTTAGATAAAGTTCTTTTTAAAAGGCAGAGATAAACTGGCTATCCTAATTTAAGAGAATTAAGTCTGATAGTCTAATCTATTAATATATATATTTAAGAAAGAGCTAAGCCATTCTTACTACAGTTATATTTTTATAGCAGAGAATAGAGATTACTCACTTCGTTAATTAATTCACGATTATATATACATTGTTATAGCTATGTCTATCTTTAGAGCAAGATTAGAAATCTATAGAAATATATTTCTATAGACAACTCAGAACGTTAAAAGATTAAAGAAGCTTTGGTGATAAGTCTTATCTAATATTTGTTCTATTATAAATTAAACAATTTATTATATAGCGCTGGATATTATACTGCCAACGTAACTATTAGTATTAGTTTTTTATTAAGACTTCTGTCTTTGTACGGCCAGAATATGCCGTAAAGGGCTGTTAATAAATTATATTTAGAAGATAAATATGAAGATTATCTTCTTTTAATATTACTAACTAATCTTAATATAGTAAAAGCCTATTTTAAAATATTTATTTAGATTCTTTCTTTGCTATAGCAGTTTATTATTTATTAAGATTAGTTAAGATATAATTCGCCTAAAGTACTTGATTAACTAGTTAGATATTGTCTATTTTCAGAGATAAAAGCGTTATTATATTTTTTTAAGACTAAACGTCTTTCTTAAGCTAATTTGGCTTTAATAGAGTAAAGATTTACAATTCTATTTTATAAAGCTCTTCTTTAGATCTAGAAAGAATATCTGCTGTAGTATTTTGAAACTTTGATCTATATTTGATAATAAAATAAAATTAGAAAAGAAACTCTGACTATTAGGTCTAACGCCCATTAAATTTTTTAGTAGTTATAAAATACTTAAGCGCATAATAGTCTGTCTAAATCTTAATTAGCTGAGAGCTTTAAAGTCCTTTTAGTTCTATTCTTTAAAGTTCTAAAGATCAAATAATAACTAATAGCTCTTTATTATAAATGTTATAGTTCAGCTCGGTACTAAGTATACTCTTAGAGAAATAGACAATTAGATACTATTCTTCTTTAAAGAACTAAAAGAATATATCCGTAATTATTCTATTAAAGGCATTAGTTTTAAGCCGCAAAAGCAATGCTGGATTATAATAGCGCAAAAGCAGTACAGATATTAAGAGTTTCTTAAGCTAATTAAATGTCTTCTGACATTGAGAGATCCATTTAAAAGAGACAAGCTTCTTAATAAAAGTGTATAGCGGTTTAGTAACCTTATTGTAGGCTTTTATAAACTGACAGTAAAAGTTATAAAATCTAAGAAATAATTATATTTCTTAAACCGTAGTTAAAACTTTTTAGCTAAAAATTATTGCAATTTTCTCCGGATCTATTTCAATTTCTTCTAGAATCAGAATATAGCCTAAGAATTTTGTTCTCTTAATACTAAACTCGCATTTATAAATTACCGCTTACAAGCCTGCCTCACGGAGTCGGCGCAGCACTTTCTGCACATAAGCTTCATATTTGAGTTCATCTTCGCTAAAGATCAGGATATTATCTATATTAGACTTCGGCAGGACCCATGGGTACCTATGGGTACCCATATAAAACCCATCGATGGGTTAGGTTTTGGATCCAAACTTCCGACCCATAATAGGTTATAGGTTTTAGAAGAGAACCCATAACCCATAATAGATAATCTATGGGTATCTATATTAGTATAAATAAGACAAACAGAGAAGAATCTCGTGACTATATAATTAATATAAAGTTGTCTATAATTTAAGATATTCTAGTTATATGTAAAAGAATTAATATAGATAGATTTTTTGCAGTATTATAATTATAATAAATTTAAATTAAATTAACTCTATTTTTCTAATACTACTTAAAGTTATTATCCTCTCTATATTTCTGCTTTCTTCCAGATATCCGTAGCTATATTCTATTCTTTAATAACTGGTGCTTCTTAGTATCACTCTCAGCACCAAGATCTATTAACTCATTAAAAGAAACTATTTTAGTGTTCTTCTTCTTATTATCACTAATTATATTAATCTCAATATACACTAGATTATTATTACTTTATTTTTTTAATGTCTTAATCTCATTTAAAGTAAAATATTTTTTAAGCTGCTTTATCTCTGTATTCTTAAGATTAAATCTTAATATATATTAAAATAACATAATCTCTTTAATAATCTCTGACTTTAAACGGCTACATTAGTAATAACAGATATTACAGATAATATTAAAAAATCGCTTAATATTAGTACCGGTTGCAGGAATTAAGAAAACATCCCGGGCAAGTAATGCAGTTATGGAAAAACAGAATTAATTATTATATTAAAACTAAAGAAACTTAGCTTTCACTAGATCTAGAATCTTATTAATATAGAATATTAATAGTTAAAACTAACAGATTTATTACTGTTGAAATATTAAGTAGCCTTATCTCTACTAGATTTTGTTACAGCCTTATTTCTATTTAGCATCTTATTAAGCTTTAATATAGGTCTTAATAATATTTAGGATATAGACAAAGCTTAATCTCTTAAAAGACGCTCTTAATAGAAAAGTAATACTAATTAAAATGATTTACAATATATCTCACGCCAGTATAGCTCCCAATTATCAGTCTAAAAGAATTGTAACTTGCTATCTGGTATAAGTATAATATTAATAAGAAAGATATATTCTTTTATATTATCTATTTAAGAGTAAAAATTACTAAGCTTCTGTTAGCCTACTTCTAGTAACTGTAGCATTTGCTATTTCTATCCAACACGCTTCTTCTTTAGCTGATTTATTGACTGCTTAAGATATTCAAAAAGTGTGTTATAAAGCTTGAAAACTAGATATATAGTGACTTTCCTTATCTTTAATAGCTTAATAATATAGTTAAAAAATAGCTGCGTAATATAAAGAAGATAGTTAATTTAACGCCACTCTTTATTATTAAGTAACATCTCTTTACAATTATATTGTTTACAGAACGGTTTAAAATAGCTGTATAACTGTTTTATATACTAAAATATTAAATATATTAAGTTCTATTAAGTTCGGATATCTTAAATAGGCACTAGTCTAGATTCTTGAGACTAAAGCTGTAAAAAGGTTTTTTAGCGTTATAAGCTTGCATAGATATATATTGCAAGATACCGGATCTTATTTAATATATCTAAGATCTTCCGCTTTTAGTATTTTATATTTGCCTTTATTATTAATAATTATTAATTAATCTATTTTATCTCTGCGGCATCGTTTTAGAATACAGCTTTAAAATAATTAAGTAGCTGATTTAAATAAAGCTGGATCACATGGGCAAGATAAGAAATTCAGAGAACAGTAATATTATTTAAGAGTGCTTACTAAATTATATTAACCAATATTTTATTATTTATTGTATTATCTGTTATAATCCCGAATATCTAATTTTAGATATTGTAACTAACTAATGTCTTAAGAAGAACTGCACTTAAATTTATATTTATATATAAGTTATATAATAACTTAAATCTAAGAAGAACCTTTTGATATATCTAGTTAATATTAATAAAATAACTCGTAATTGCTATAAAGGCCTAATTATATAAGAAAGTCCAGTAATCCAATACAATCAATATCTTTGATCCGGACGAAAGAGTTTGAAGAATAAAACATTATATTTTTTAAATAATATTTTATAATCTTTATCAGATTATAATCGAAGAAGATATTACTAAAAATAAAAATACTAAGCGTATTAATTAAATAAGGATATAGAAGATTAAATATTTAATAAGATAGAACAGGAGAATTTCCTTTTGGGCCGCCGCCGCCGTTTCCGGCCGCCCCCCCATTGGGGTTTAGCGGCCGCCGTGACCGCGCCCCGTCCGGTTTAGCGCGTCCCGATCCGGCTTGGTGCGTTGAGCCATCCCCGAACAGGAACTGCCGCCGTCCACCGCCTGTAGTTGGACCGCCGCGACTATATAAGCATCGAGTGCGTCGCTCGACGACGCCTGCTCCTTCTTCCCTTCGCAACACTGGCCCCCTTTTTCGCCCCCATACCGCGATGAAACGCTAATCTCCGATCGTCGGCCGAATTGCCCCATCGCCTTCAGCCCGTCCGGAAATCTCTGACCGTCACACGACCCGATGTCTCCACTCCTAGGCGTGATCGCAGCTCTCTGACTCGCTATCTGGAAGCTGCAAACTCCTTTTCCGGCGCTCAGCGCGCGTTGCGTTCGGGACAAGGATCATAGGGGCGCAGGGAGGAATGCTGCTGCCTGGAGAGTGGAGAGCAGAGGAGGAGGAGGAGGAGGAGGAGGTGGAAGAGGAGCTGGTGCTGGTTTCATGCATCTATCGGGGAACGATTCGACCAGGCTGTGTTTCCGCCATGATTCATGGCTCCTTGACTTGAACGACTTCTCGATACCTTCGACTTTACCACTTGCCTTGTTCTGGACTTTATTTCGACCCTGCGACTGCGAACTGCGACTTCGGTGGCTTGAGGGATGAGCCTGGGGAATCCCCCAAAGGCCAGTTTCTCTCTGGCCGTCCGGACAACCGTGTGCGCCTCGCCAAAGGTTATCAGGTCGTAGCCAATCAAAAAAATGCCTCAGGAGCTCCTATCCATGACGACTGTGCCCTGTGTGACGACGGAAGGGCTCGTTCCCCCTCCCGGGCAGACAGCGTATCCATTTTCGACGCCGATGACGCGTCCGACTTAACGAGCACTGCCTCATACTGGATCTACGGGTTGGCATCGCACCCTGCAGCTGACTGTGGGACTCCCGGCTCCAGCGCTGAGAAATCCGGGCGGACTCGATGTCCCAGGTGTTGTTGGAAGAGCTAATTGGCGGCGAGACGTCCGGCATTTGTTCGCATGCGATGGGCGAATTTGGACTGTATTGGAATTCGAGAGATCATCCACGGACCTGCCGGAGTTCCGTTTGTCGCCCGGCCGTCTCGGGACCTTGTTGGATGCGTTGGATGCCGAACGGCTCTGCTATAAAGCTGGCCCTGTCCATCTTTGTGCCGAAGGCTGAGCGAGCCATTGTCTCTTTAATCGCTTCCCATTGCTCGCCCGAATCCTATCCCCCAACCCTCCGTGATGACCCAGCCGGCGCCCAGAAGGGCTTTGGTAGATCTGGACAATATCGAGTTCTACCGGCCCCAGCCGCCCTCAAAATCACTGCAGCCAGAATCAACTCTTTCTATCCTCCCGGGTGTGGCTACTCGCAAAACCCTCCCTCGCGGCGATAGTGCCCTGCTTTTTGACCGTCCATATGGGTGGGATTCTTCATGCAATCCTACGTCGCTGAATTCATTTGATGTCGAGTTGGCCAGGTGCGCGAACGCAGCATCACTGGCGACAAGTTCCCCTACAGATGACGAACGCATGCTGGATGAACCTGGAAATGAGACTCTTAATGCGTCCACGTTCTGTACGTCTCGACTTTTGGGGATTGGTATTCTGTATTTGGTCGTTTTGCTAACGTTCACACTGCAGTCCCGACTTCGTCTCCCTCGCTCTCGAGCCCCCTAAAAACAACAGATCTGCCAGGCCCCTTTGGAAGTACGGCAAGTCAAGAAAGGATTGAAATTCCGACAGAACTTGACGGTCATATATGCCATCTATCTCCGGAATTACAAGAGCGGGATCAGCCCCCGGGTAAGGTCTTTCAATACGCACACCTGCTTTGTACAACATTTTGATTGACTTTCACAGATATACAGCCTTTCGTCTCACATGACAAGGAGCCCAGCGTAGACAACCGGCGTTGTTCGAGTGCCTCGCACCATGACAACCACGACATGAATATTTGCGGGACCCCGTCCACCGATACAGCACAGAACGTTCTAAGCAACAAGTCTATCGGAGAGCATGAAAACCATCAGGTTTTTTTGGGCGATGGCCCACTGCCGCTGAAGCGAAATATCTCCGTACCCGCGTTGAGTGAGGGGGAACCACTTCTGAACGATCAAAGACCGCCTTCGATCCGTGTTGTTGGCTCTGGCCCAGAAGACCAACTCCATTCAGAGTCGGGTAGGTCCCTTTCGGCGGAGTCCATGAAAGCATCAGTTCGTCAGAGAAGTTCGATGCCTCCTCGCAAGGTAGCTGCTGTTACCCCGAATCTAGAGCGGCCATCCACAATCACAAAGCCGCCCCGGCGAAAGTCTTTTGAAGTCGCCCAGGCACGAATTGTTGAACGAAGAACCCGGCCGCGCCGCAACTGCCAACCCGAATTTGATGTTGTTCAGCGTGACTCCTCTGACCAGGAAGAGAGTCCGCGTCGCACAAAGAGACGCAAACGTGCCATTCGACGTGCGGGAAAAGTGACCAGCCGGCCATCTTCTGGACGTTTCGGGAAGTCGCCAGGTAGCTCAGCGTCCGCGCGGTCAGCAGAGTCCTACCACAGCCAAGATATTTTGGGGCTTGCCGTCCTTACTGTCGAGACTCACGCGTTGGGGACTTCGTACTTCTTCTCTTTCGAGCCAAGTTCACCAAATGAGCTTGACGCACCGCAACTTCGATTCTCTCTTGACGAGCCGCGTCGCCTGACGGCCCCTTCATCCACGCGTGGGCCGAAGAATATTCAGAGACCTAAGAAGGGAAGACTTCCCTCCAGAAATGAGATTCTTCCTACGGTTACATGCAACCCCCTCGACGAGCGAGAATGGGAGGTGGAGCAAATCCTGGCCTCCCGGGTATGGAGAGGAAAGCTACAATATCAAGCTCAGTGGAAAGGATGTGATCCCGACCTTACCTGGTATCCAGCCCGCGGGTTCAAGGGTGCTCCGTATAAGATCCAGAACTTCCACGGCGTGTTTACAGATCAACCCGGACCCCCGAAAAGGTTGACGGAATGGCTAGAAGCTTGGGAGGCGGGACAAGAACTTGAGGATGTACCAGATGATGACCTTCCAGAGTAACATGTACCGTTGGATGCCATAAACTATATTTTAGATCCTATTATGCTTTGAAGACGCCTCAGAAAGTAGTATGAGCATACAAGCCCTCTTCAAGAAGCCGGCTGTCGGATGTTGACATCTTAAGCGTTCAGGTCTTTTGACATCGTAAAGCGAGGACCTGTGAATTCCCGCTTTGAGTTAGTTTTGCCCCTTCGGGGATAGTCGCCCCGTAGCCGTATCGTCATCACCGCCCGCCGGCGCCGCCGAGTATATAAGGACCGTCCTCGCTGTTCCTGACCCTTGCCCTTCCCAATTCCTTCTTTCTCCCCTTCCACCCTCCCATATTCTGCACCCACGCGATCGCGACCCCTTGCCCTCGTCTGCTCCAACGATGTCTGCTCCAACGATGTCTGCGCCCGCCCCCCCTTTTTTTGGGTCGGAAATTGCGGCTGCGCCCTTTTCTCGGCCCCTCCACTTCCAGGTTCCCTGCCTCGTCAGCTTGGATCGGCTGTTCACCTAAACTTTCTGCCTTTTCTACTCCGTTCTATCTAGTGAAATGGTTCATATTTTCTTGTTCTACTAGCCGCCACTGTCAGGGCATTTGTTTAGCTGGGGCATCACATTGCCTGCTGGTCTTCTACGGTATCTGCACTTTCGACTGTCTTCTTTCAAGAGGCTGACCCTCCAAACCCCCAGCAGACTCCAACCAAGCCTGATTACGCGTTGCGCATGATGTTTACTCCACATCTCCCCTCACCTCTGGGCGTCGGCCGCCCGTCCTGCACCTTCGTTTTCGCCCCGGTTATACTAATCTCGCTTGTTGTGGATTACGATTGGACTGCCTGTATGGCGACAAGAGTCTCAGAGAAACATGTCCAATGGCATAAATGCCTCAACTATGGCTCCACTGCCTTCGTCGACATTGTCATCATCTATCACATTCTCGTGGAACCTCGTTAGCCGATGACTGACCGATTTCTTGATCTTCCCATCTCCTGCGCCCCGATATAGAGCGTTGCGGAAAGCATGACGCTACAAACATGGTCATTTTAATGGAAGATTGCCGTGCCGTGCGTCCGGAACTTACTCTTTGCGGACAATGCCCCATTGAGATCTTTGCAATGGTCGATTGCATTGGCTGAATAGAGCATACCACGTCAAAACCCGAAGCGCATGACCCGGGTGCACAATCGGGCCATTCTGCGCTGATTCTGCTTTCGGAGGCGTGACATTTCTCTTCGTCGAAATCTCAAGAATGGCAATTCCCTCGTTGCCTGATCCGCAAGATATAAATACCCTGGTCCGCCCCGAGTTAAACGGCGACACAGACAGCATATTCAATTTCCTTTATATACGCTTTGCATTCCCCCTTGCTCGATTTTCAGGATGGAACGCCAGGTTTCTTACAATAGCCCTTTGTCCGCCGCTCCTTTTCCCCCAATCAATCACCCATTGCCCCCAAAACCACCCATTTCCATGCACTTCCATGCCTATACTCCCCCTGCCCTAAAGCCTGTTACTCCAATTTGCAAGATGGCAGCACAATACGTTAACCAGTACCAAACCATCTCTGTGAATAATGAGCCAAAAGGGCCTTCTTTGCTCCCTCACACAACTGTATCCTCAGTCGGAGTGACTAGCGGTCTCGACATGGAGAGCGTCATCCGCCCTTTTGGTGCAGGTTCGTAAGGATCTACTATGCCTTTGATTTCTAACTTGCTTATCAGCGATGCTTGCTGTTTCAGATACGTCTCTTAGGCTTGAAGACGACGACTCTGGTGCGACAGGCAGCATCAGTGGCGACGATTTTCCCCATCCAGATACGTTATGGAGCTCTGTTGCCAACAGCTGTGTGCCTTCGGACGCCCCTCGATGTGCGGATGGCAGGTCATGTCCCAACGAAGCAAGCGTTATCGCTTCTGAAGATCACGGAACAGGTGCGGAAGTTACAACTGCGATACCGATAATGTCGGCCAGTACGATAATGGCCAAACGAAGTATCTCACTGATGGACGTAAGGACGGCTCGTCAGACACGTTGGGACCGGACACCCTTGCCGCTTCCGGCCTGTTGGTTGAAGAATCACAACCTTCTCTGTCTGGGAACGAAAATGCCCAGCGTGTGACCGCGATCAGTATATGTAGCACGCCTCAAATCCCCCAACCAACGTTTCGCAGTCAGAAGAAACCCGCGTATACCGTCCCGAGAGACACTGAAGGTGCTGCACCTGGTGGTCCTCGAACAAGGGCAAGGGCTAGAGCCGAAGCATCTCGTCCATTCTCTGTTCGCCGTCGAAGCCGTCCGTTCTCGGCTGTCGAAGACGCGCTCCTCCGGGAATTGGTGGGCAGAAAGCTTGCGTGGGAACGGGTCGAGGAAGAGTTCGGTCGGACGTTCGCTGGAAGGGGTTTGAATTCCCTGCAAGGACGGTGGTCAAGAAAGCTGAAGTTTTTGGCTTGTCCGGCCAAGCGAACGCCGGATGCATTGAGTCGACGATCTTCCTAGCCACAGCCATTCACTTCATAATCTACATTGCTAGTTTGAGTCTTGTTCTCAATTACTCGTACCTTTGGGCTGTTCTTGGTAGTCGACTATTTTCGCCGATGATTCGCTATATAGATATGTCTCCTTTTAGTGGTGTGGTCATGTGTCTAGCACAGGCATCTTTGCTGTCCTCACCATGATGAACCAATTAGGAACTCAGCCAGGAATGTCCGCTAGGAGTCAACACAAAAAAAAACCATTTGCATTAATCTCCATGTCTGAGGTCTGTGTATACTTTTCTGAACCCTTCCTGTGCAACGATAAATTGTCTTGGCAGCAAATAAGCCACTATTACTCTTGGGAATATTGGCCTCAGAGTAGCTGCCTGGAACAGGTGTGCTCACAGCCATCGAATCGACCAATTTCGTAGATACCATATACTTCAATTGCTCGCCCCGTAGCTGGCGTCGACATGCCCCTCGGGATGATTGAGGCCCGGCATCAGCGAAGTACCACAGCGCGATAGATCTTATTGAGTGCACAAGGTAGCGTGCTTTCGGATGACACGAGGGACCTGGATCATGTGACTATGCCGCCGTACAAACATCAGTTTTGCTGAGTCATTCCTACAGCGATCGCGTTGGCGCTTGTGAGATATGAGGTTGCGTTCTCCCTCGCCTGGAGGTATTTCTTACCAAGCTTCTCACCAAGGCCTCAATCTTCCGCTTGCCGTCCCATAATTCTAGGCAAACTTTTTCCTGGCGTTCCTCGTTTCTACGTTCTGTGTCACCTGTGCGCGAGTTCTCCCAGTCGAGCTTCCCTCTCCTCGATCCAACCCAAAAGCTCGAGGAGGAAGAAACACTGTCATGGTACTCGCCAGATGTATTTTATCCCGTGAAAATTGGCGAGGAATTCCAATCGAGGTATCGGGTGGTTGGTAAATCTTGGCGCCACGGATCTCGAGGGGAAAGCTACAATATCCGGTTCAATGGAAAGGATGTGATCCCGACCTTACCTGGTAATCAGGCACGGGGTTCAAGGGTACTCCGTATATGATCCAGAACTTCCACGAAGTGTTTCAGGATCAGCCCGGTCCCCCGAGGGGGTTGACGGAATGGCTGGAAAGTTGGGAGGCGGGGCAAGAACTTGAGGATGTCCCAGATGATGACCTTCAAGAGTAACATGTACCATAAATTATATTGAGGACCCCATCTCGAACGCAGGATTCAAGGGTGAACAGTAAGCTCCAACTCTGATTTCTGCGGGATACTAAGTTCTTATAATGAGTGTCGGAAAGATTGTCTTTCCTCCCAATCACTCCACTTCCTCGATACAATAGAGAATCATTCAAATGGCCAGTAGCGCTCGTACTCAGCCTTTTCCTGGTCGTTTTCAGCCAATTGCTCCAATATCAGGCCTTTGACTTCGTGGAGGGCAGCTTTGCAATCATCATATCGCTCGTGCTCGATGAAGCCTTTGTCCGGCCACAAATCGCCCATTCTCTCCTTGACCTCCGCAACAAGATCGGTTCCTGCCACTGCACCATTGCTATCCAGTTTAATACGCTCGAAATCTGCTTCCGAAAAGTCGAACGGAAATGGGGTGTCGCTGGAGATGGCAGGTAAGTCCGTCCACGTGTCTTTCAGATCGACCAGAAGCGATTGGAAGTGCGCCTCGCCGTATTCAAACATTCGGTGAGCAAGAAATATCAGCCCGTACGCTGCCGTCCTTCGAAATTCGACTACTCTATATAGATCTGGGTTTTTTGCATGCATGAGTTTCCGCCATCCAATGAACACATTTTGAAGGGTATACTCATGTACAGCCGCGGACCGTTCTTCAGGCGAAAGTCCAGAGAGTTTCGGCTGTGGTGCTAGATCGAGCGTTTCAGGCTCAAGGCCATCCCAACCGAGGAAGGCTGGATCGGGATTGTGGTTGAACAGGGGTGAGATGTGACAAGACTGCCAGTCGATAATGCCCGTAATCTTTGCGGGATTATCCGGGTCTACGAAGACGTTGTCATCATGCAAATCATTATGCCAGAGGCAGGGTCTGGTGATAGCTGTATCTTTTGGGATAAGGGCACCGACGACTTGTCGGTACCATGCCAAAGCAGTAATTTTCTTTTCCGTGTCTGGTCGGTACAGCTTTGGGCCACAGAACAAGGCAATCGGCTTCGGAGGTTCTAGAGACTGGGTTGCCTTCACCTCTCGCGTCCCGACTGCTTGCAGATACTGCGTTAGAGAAAACCCTGTAAACTTATTAGCGACTGCATGACAATAACACGAATCATGACGTACATGGCCCCTTCTCGACGTCCAAGTTTGATCGGCCTGCATCACACCATTCCCTGCCTGTAGCCGGGCCAATGGCAAACTCTGAATCTTTCACAACCTTGCCATCCTTGACGAAGTGATTGCCTGCTGGTGGCTGGACGTCTTCCGTGTAATACAAGCTGCCGTAATGTGAGAATGTAACGCTTAGCCATTGCTTCTGGAGGCGTGTCATGGCAAGAAGCACTTGAAGCTTCTGTGGTAATCTCATCGTGCTCCAGACTTGGGATAGTGGAACGCCTTTAATTTTATCCATGATAATAAATTCAGCCCCAACAGGGTGCGATTTGGCTTGCGAGTTCCATGTGTATACACGAGGTGCTGGTGTGTCAAGAATTTTTCTGGCCTCCCAAATCAGACGTGTTAGCAAGACTTGGTGTTAAGAGCTCGAAATAAACTTACAAAGTCCATCGTGGCAACTTCACTGGCGGTAGTAAAGTGTGGGACGCCAGCATTTGGGTTGGGAACCTTGGCTATAACTTCTTGGCCATCGTCCATACACATGAGATATGCTTTGTTGAACATGCCATCAGGGTACTTCTTGATAGCAATGCATCGGCCAGCTCCAACAGAGTCTGCGGCGACTCTTGCGAGGCTGTTTAAGTCAAATCTAATCTCTCTCTTTCGAAGGTTCTCTGCCTCATTGACAATAAAGCGGCCACGCGTGAATTTGAAGAATTCATCGTTCGAATTCCAGTCTGATATACATAAGTAATATGCTGAGCCCCGTTCCAATGAGCGTGCTTACCTGTCTGAGAAGAGCCTATATCCATGCTCCCGGAACAGTGATGGTAGGATAATGGTGAAGCTTTAGAAATTAAGCGGCACCGTGGTTTCACGCTTGGTATCATACTCTGAATGTAGCACCAAGGACGCGTGGATGGGGATCGGCGCATTTCTCACGAAATGTAAGTAATGTCTTGATCATCCAAACCACCCGGAAAATCAGGTAACCCTCGATCACCCGAACATCAGTGTCGAAATCTTCAAGGAGTGAAAATAAGACCAATCTAGGGGATGCGGATGCTGTTGTATTGCGCAAACCGAGAGATGATGATGCTGGTGTTGTGCAGGAAGATCGAGTAGCGGCTGGAGTCTGCCAGAGAGATAGGGAGAGTTGACACGACCAGCACGTGACCATGGGAAGGCGCTAGGGCCTTTTGGGTACAGCTCTGCCTTGGGTATGTCGGGGATCGCTGCGGGATTCGACCAATTAGATCTTGGTACGGTGATCTTCCGGACAGAACGATTTCCGGCCAAGAAGCCGGCGATTATATCTCTTGCCAATCAGATTGGACAAGATGATCAGCCAAACGAGCCAGCTAAATCTGATGTTATTTTTTGCGGACCCAGTGAGCTAGTCTTAATTTGTATAAGCGTAGAATATCCCGTGTCCTCCAGACTCTACTGAGCGCGAGTGATTGAAAGGAAGAACCCCGGGGAAGACCTTGGACAAAGCACATTTTACCAGCGGTCAGAAGCTCCGACGCTGAGTCGGATCTGACTGAAACTATAATGACATAATCATGCCTATTCTCCCAAGTTCTTTGACATTTCCTCCTCGAAGTCTCGCATCGCCTGCTCTTCTTCTTCCTGGGTCCTACTCTCTTTAATTTCCACATCTGCAGTCGAATAAACCTTGTGGGAACCCTGAGCAGCCTTTCTCTTGAGAGTGGAGTCTTCCGCGTTCGAATTGAGCTGGAATTTGTACCGTCGATATTCCTTGTCAGCTTTCTTGACGATCTCTCCAATATCGATGCGGCTTCCAATTCTCGCATCATGGTTACCCCCACGCGCTGGGGCAGCCCGGTGACCAGGCTCACCTTGCCCACGCAAAATCGTAGTGCGGCGGCTTTTCGACTGCTTGATGTAGGCCATGAGAGCCTCAAGCGACTTTTGGGTCTTGGAAGGCATGATATTAGAAGCGCTGTGTCGAGTGAGTGTTGGATGTATTCTGTTCAGAGAAGCTTGTCAGCATCACGACAGGAGCGGGAATGAACACTCACTTGGAGCAGACGGATGGCTGTGGAATGAAGTCTGTATTGCCATTATTTAGGTGTCGTTTGACGTCTTTATATACGGTATCATGTTTCTGTAAGGTAGTCCAGGCTTATTTCCCGCTGCAGGCAAACTCGTCGAGGCGGCTTCGGATTGCCAATCAGTCCTGCAGTAGCCCAATAGAGCTTGAAACATGGCCCCACTCATGCAATGAAACAAGAAAGCGTATCGCTCGTTATCATTTGGATCAAAGCATGGCTCACCATACGTCTTGGATTTGGCGCCAGAGTGGATGTGGAGGGGCTGGGCGGGGGCGGGGGCCAGTTCTAGCAGACGAAAGCCAGTGACGGGGGAATGAGTGGCGCTGGGCCCACAATCAAGGCCAAGTACATCAGTTGAGATCTTTTCTGATGTGGCCGCAAGATGCATTCAAGGGGCCCCTTGAATGCATTCCCACCATGTGCGATTGGCGGACCGAGGCTGCACGGTCCTTTACTTGAGCAGAATATTGGTCCGCAGTGCAAACAAATCACAGTAGCTTTTACCTTAGCTTGCAGGACCTCTGCGAACCTGCATAAATCGAAGTAGCCACAAACTTCTGTCTCATTGTTGACTTAGGACTCCCATTAAATCTCTAAATTCTGCGGACTATCACTTGAGCACATGAGACACCTTGGCCAAATGGTTAAATAGTGAACTATTCGCGTCAAACTTAACCATTCCGTGAACCATAACTAATTAGTTACCACCCGTGACGGCGCACGGCCAGTGTCCTTTTAGCGCCTGGCCCACTATGGCCAGCGGATTCGTGGATTGAGTTTATGTGCGGGCTGTAAGGCCTTTCTGTTCAAGCAAATCCTGGATGACTGCTCCACTTTTGAGCAATAAGACAGCTATCACTGCAGCATTTGCCGCTGAACTCTCATGACCAATTATATGAGCTGTACAAACACGACGAAGTAGCCAATAGAAGAAGCTCATGTGATCAATGATCCTTGACATGGCAGCCGGATGCGCTGTAGCCGTAGGTTGTTCTCCTCATTTTTCCACTATTTCTTCCACCATTTTTCCCACCTTTTTTTCCACCACTCTTCCACCACTCTTCCACCACTCTTCCCACTATTCTTCCATCATACTTCCCACTATTTCTTCCACCATTTTTCCCAGCTTTTTTTCCACCATTCTTCCCACTACTCTTCCATCATACTTCCCACTACTCTTCCACCATTCTTCCCACTACTCTCCCATCGTACTTCCATATTTTTTAATACTTTCTGAGCATGGGGGGAAAGCGATATGCCACGTTGCAAAAGCCGTACAGTGCGACAGACGCTTTGAAACGGCTTGTTGACAAAGCTGAGAGTCTATCCTTACGAGGATACCTTACCAAGAGCGAGAAAAACAGCCTTAAAGCTGCTCTTACAATATTACAAACAGAAACGAACGGCTGGAAGCGCCAAAGATATCAGCTGTATTTACGCAGCTTGTTGAAAGAATGCGGCACTCATGCAATTCTCTTATGTGCAGTTGCCTTGGGGCAAGTCATCGTCGCTAATATGAATCAGCAAAACCGCGATCAACTTGGGGGAATTTTTAAGACTGATACTCGGCTTTCTGGGACCGTTATACGAAAGCTTGCTGCAGTTGAATGCAATTTGCCGGAGATTACACAGCGTGAGTGTCAGTTCAAAACCAGGAAATCAAGCTAATTACTATAGGTTCCCGCTCAAGCTCAGAGGGTTTCCAGCAGCCAGGAATCCTAACAGAAAAAACACCAAGTGGTAACACAATGATTGATACGTACGAACAAGCGGCCATGTTGCTAGGGCCTCAACCAAGCGAATTGATCAATGGAAGACGTGAGCGAAAAACACAGACAATCAATTCGAAGCTAAATACATTCTAGAACCGGCTTTCACGTATTCGAAAGCATCAGTAGACCTTGTTCCGCAACTCGGGGAACTGATGTACCAGGCGATTGAAAATAGCCAACAATGGAAGATCGAAAGAGCGGCCGGAGAAGGGACGACTGATTGCTTCACGACGATCATACCCGAGGATACAAATGCAGATATTTCCATCACTTTGTTGGTTGGGCAGAGGGCCGGTATGCAGTTTCTCGAAAAGCTGAAACTGAAACCTACTTGGTCATCATTACTAGGGCATCTAGCACCTTGACCTCGTGCTTCGGTGGAACTGGTATCTTGGTCTCTGTTTTCACGTCTCTGTATGTTTTCGGCTCCTCACTGGTCGAGGGAGGAATAATCATGATAAGGGTGCCTTTGCCAATAATGTGTCTCTCGCAATCCATTCCATCGAATATATGCCCTCGAATATATTCTTCTTCGCCTCTGAGAGCCGCATCTCCGACCTAAAGGCCTCCCGTGTTAGATGCGCCATTATTTATTTAGATGGAAGCAACACACATTGGTTGACATTTCAAATTTCAAGAGATGGAGCACATAATCAAGGAGCGCGTATTTTGGGCTGTAGCGACCAAGTCTGTGAGGAGAGAATCGCAATTTGCTCGGCTAACTGATATTTAGCTTGGGTAGATGAAAAACTGCACGAGAAGTCTCTTTGGCGATCGTGAGTTTGAGGAGCGTGCTGGGTTAGAAACAACAGAGAGATCGGTTGACGGGCGTTTTGGTTCGTTCTGGCAGGGACAAGACACCTGGTTAGACAAGGGAATATGCACACGACTTTTATTTCTGATATTCTTCACTCACGCTTTGAGATAATAAAAACTGTTAATACTTTGAAGCAAAAAAAAATAATTCTATTTGAGCAAATTGCTGCCCGATGAGGACATGGAGGGGGCATGGAGGGGCAACGGCGTAACATTATTCCGTGGCTTTATCCGAGGTCATCTCGCCCATTGGAAGGAAAGCGGTGGGGCGGTTCCCGCATAGCCATCGACTATAGGCTGGGACGGCGAATGAATAATACCGACCGATTGGAAGGCATAGCGGGGCAAATTGTCAACTGAAAGAAAGCGGTCAAGAATAATATGGGGAGCAGACCGGAGAGGACATATTAGTGCCGGCCCAACCACCCATACCGCCTTCGCTAATACCTATATGTTCGCATTGATTCAGACTAGTGATGAGCGCTAGAACTAGTTAACTCG
Source organism: Aspergillus sp. S1802E (assembly GCA_023627535.1). Taxonomy (NCBI): domain Eukaryota; kingdom Fungi; phylum Ascomycota; class Eurotiomycetes; order Eurotiales; family Aspergillaceae; genus Aspergillus; species Aspergillus sp. S1802E. The sequence goes on from JAMAHN010000055.1 coordinate 18,215, forward strand.
CATCTCAAGCCAAGCGTCTTCCACTTAACCTTCCACTCAACCTTCCACTCAACCTTCGGATAACCATCAAGAAAATGTCAGTTGTTATAGTTTTATTCAAGTGTTGCTTAACACCGATCTAGGCCATGCATCGTCTAAAGCCACTGAGAGCGAAGAGAGATGATCAACATATCTATAGCGTGCGTGACGCGCCTGTAGGCCAAATGTCATGTAAGGTCTACGAAGTGCGAAGACATAAATACTCCCGGCTCATCTCCTCGAGGTCTGATACAACATTTTCCAGCTCATGGCTCTGAAAACTCTCTTTGATATCTTATGTGCCCGGTTGAAGTCAATCTCCGAGACACTCCATCATTGGTTGAAGACTTCTCTACAACGAGAGCAAGCTGTGGATAAGGTCCGTCCGGATTCTTTTGTGCCTTGGGACATAGACCTGGAATTACCAGCTCCTACACTTCAACAAGCCAGGAACCCCTACAGGGAAGCCAGTACAATCTACTACCAGGATCTGCCACCATATTTGGAGCCTCTGGAAGTTCGTCCGACTTCCAACATCGACGAGGGCGACAAGGGCAAGCCTCTCTACTCCTGCAACACCACGCTACCTCTGCCACCTCCCAACGTTAATTCAAGTAAGTGGTATCGCCTTCATGCGCCCTTCATACTCGTCTATGTTATTCTTGGAGTTTGATCTGACGGCTTGTTCCATTACCAGGGCTTGCTTAGCTTATGGCGCTGGAAGAGCTCATTTGGCCGGTATTATACCTGTGTTTCGGCTGGTTTATGCTCGTCCTAGTTGCAGTAGTCTGTTACTACCTCAGGCCAGTGTACCAGAGGATCAGACGGGGATATTAAGAGCTTTCAAAATCCAAGGTATCCTATCTTTCACGATGGATACTACGCACCGAGATACCGTGGGCCAGGATACAACGACCCAAAGCACAATGGACAATGGCTTGATCGAGGCCAAGCTCATTTCAAGGGAATACTGCCTGTCTCACTGGGTCATCAAGTTCAGTCAATCTGGCAAGTGCATCAACGCCGATCTGTCGAAGAATGTAATTCGGTATTCACGGGACCCTCTTCCAGAGGTTATCAGTTCCATCGGCTTTTGCATTAAGAACGGAAAACCCCCAATTGATGAGCTATTGGAGGATTTGTTTCTTCCGTCATCATTCATGGAGCGACCCCGGGATTTCTGCGATTGTGTTCAATGGGTGTAAGTGCACAATGTGACATTCGGCCTTCCCGTACTGATAGGCTGCAGATTCGGGGTTATCTACAACTACTCCGCGCTTGACTGTATCGAGACTGTCTCTACAACTGGAATTTCTCGGACTGAGTTGGTTGGGGAGCTAGTCCGCAGACAGTCAGATGCTTTGGTCGGTATTAACATGGGCCTTACATTGTCGGAGCTCGCGTGCGTTGAAGACTATGGCAGTCTGGTCAGGTCTAATGATCGCAGCGACAGTCACGCAGGTGCTAATCCCCGGGACGCGGAAGTGGATGATGGAAAATGATTTGTCTTGGTGGTAATGTATCTGGACCTGCTATACGTGCTTCTTACAATCAACACTGGTGTCACGTCTATCCTTTGTAGGCAAAGAATTGTCTGTGGTGTCTGTAGACTGTTTCAAGTTCGAGTGGGTATATTCACGTCTTCTCCAATTGAAGGGCTGTGCGGCTACCTGTAGCTTCCTCGCCTATTCGATTATGACAGTATCGCCGAGCTGATGTGCATGGGCTTCGCCGAAAGACCCTTGTGCCAGACCGCATGCGCTGGGTCGCGTTTAGATTATTTAACAACCAAAGATTACTGCGAACGAACCACAATCTATGTGTGCTTCATCGCAGTCCCTGCTGTGCAATGTCCAGTGACCTTGGACCCTCAACGTTGCAGGATTGACGTCGAATGCCGCAGCGGAACATTCCTTGTGCCTAATAACGCAAATGGGAGGTCGGATATACGGGAAGGAGTCTAAATAAGTATGTCAATCACTTCGAGCGAGAGTAAGTCCCATGATCGATACTTTATATAGATGGGGCCTGAGATATTGAGATTAAGGGAAACTCCGTCTGTCTAGGCACTGGTGTGGGTGCCGAAGGATCAGGCCCTGCAATTTCCTCGGTGAATATCTGTGTGACTAGCATGCTAGCAAGAGTCTTCCGTTGGATGCTTGTACGCAGTACTTCTAATCACCAATATGATCTCAATTTTGGAATCTTGTTGGCTACGTTGTTCGAAGAGAAGCGGCTCATCTAGGAACGTACCTGATTAAATAATGCCTTCTCTAATTCGCCCTCACTGCTCGAAGGACTTTCTCGAAGAAGAGAACCTTCTGCATGTATCTAATCTGGGGTAAATATGATAAGCCGACCGGGCAAAAATCGCGGGCGCATTTTTCTACGTGGTCTGTTCAGTAAACCGCCATGGTCAAACTAAGACCCGTTTCGAACATACAGCTCAGCTCTTGGGGGTGTGTCCACTCATGATAACTCAACTTGAGCTCCCACAACTAGACTCTACCCTCCTGAGAACTTACCCGTATTACGCAGGAACAAAATTACTTCGGAGAACATATCTAGTGATCTCAAAATCCAGTCAGGGGATAAATTGAACCCAATCCTGCTGGAAGGTCCAAGCCGCTCCCAGAACCATCGGTAACATTCTTGGGAGGCTAAATGTACCGCGAACAAATATTCAGCTACCTGTGGGAGTTATCGTCTATGTAAGCCCATAATAAAGCAGAGAGTATAAGGCGGTGAAGCTGGCTTTACACTTCCACGTAATATATCATTTACAGTACAATGAGCAATAGGACAGGATAAGTGTTGTGGATTCGGGTTTTCTGGTCTAGTCCGATATAGCGGAGAGTTTAGGTGGGTTGGAATAATTTCTTGCAAGAGACCTGGGGGATGCTAAGGTGTGTGTGTGTGTGTGTGTGTGTGTGTATTCATACTCTGGCCCCTCGCCTTTGGCGATATGCAGGGTACCACTATCTCTACTCTATGTACATCCATTCACCGTAGACTACTGCTTTCCTGACGAACTTGGAGCGGGGATGTTAAGGTATTAGGAAATGCACGGACCTATGATTGGGGTAGAGAATGTGTCAGTTAACCAATCTTTTCAGTCCTACAATTCCCTCCAACTTGGCACTAGATACCCACGGGTATTACCCTCGGGGTAGGCCCTTGGTGGTGTAGGCCCTTAATAGCGTAGACTAAATTGTCTCCAGTATGTTTGCGTTGAGACGCTCCTGATCCGATGGACGTATGGCCGAGCTCTTCGTTTTGTTTCTTGAATTTGTAGCGCGTGTACTATTCTACACATAGATCCAGCCGTATTTTGAGGATATACTGATGAGTCATGCAAAATGAATTATAGATGCTCAACTTTTGAATGGTCTAGAAGATAGTTGCAAACGAGACTGGCAGATTGCTGGCATTGGAGAAGCAAATCGATCTACCAATTTGCATTATCCTCCTATCAAAAAGATGTCTCTTCTGGAAAAACGTGTGGTCGAGCCCTTTCCATAAGATACCGGAGCAGTTCATCGGTACGACTAGCGGAGAAATGTAGGCTTAAAATAGAATCTCGGAGTTTCTTGGCAGAAAGCAGACGTAATAGTTTCCACTGGTACTTGCTTGCAAAGAAATTGATACGGGAATGGTCGATAAGATTGGCTAGATTAGAAAAGAGAAGTCTCTCGATCTGATACGGAGGGATCACGACCGCAAGTGAACCGTCAAATCTGAGATCTTGCAGACCAATTGAGTGTTTTTGTGTCGACCTTTGGCCTAGTGAAAAACTAAATAAGTAGTTCCCTGTGTAGGCATACTCGCAGCACCAAGCAAAGACATCTGGGTTAATGTGTTCTAGGAGGAGACATCGTTTGTCTTGCATATCCGGGGGAGCGTCTAACTCCAACATTAGCAGAGTTGGGAAGCGCTCTAGAATTGCTAAATAAATCTATAATTAGATACGCTCCTTTCTTATCTTAACTAACAATAGTTGCGATTGGAACATTCTAGAACCGAGAAGCTAAGTAAAATTCCGTCAAAGTATTTGGTTGGTTTAGGACTTACTGGAGAGAGAGGGCGTCCGTTATACTATAAATACTCGCTCTCGGTGAGACTGCTCTCGCGCAACATCCCGATTGCTCGGGGCTCAAGAAAACTTGGCTAATGTTTCTATCACGTGATTTCTCGATCACACATCCGTGGCCGCAGGAGGCTAATCCGGCTCATCGGATTACCCGACCGGATTTTGAGATAATTATATCTGTTCTCCAGAGTAACCTGGCTCCTGCGTTATCTAGGTGAGTTCTTAGGATGGTGGAGACTAGCCGTAGGAACTCAATTTAAGTTATTATGAGCAAACGCACTCCCAAGAGCTAGATTGCAAATCCTAGTTTGCTATAGTGGTCTACTGTTTAATAAGAGTATATAGAAAAGTGTGTCTGCAACAATTGCCCAGTCTTATTAACTATATTGACTCTAGGATTAGATAACATTAATAATGGTCAATTGAAAATGCTATTATGAACTATCTAGCGTACCTGGTCGATTAACCGATCGCATCTACCGTAATGTGTTCCTAATCACCGTATTCAACTTTCGTAGAGATACAAGATATATCTAGCTCGTAATGCCACTTTCAGGGAGAAAGAAAAGGTCAGACACAAAGAGTCACTAGTCGTTGAACGCCGTCGAGGGTATGAGCAACCGCCCAATATTGGGCAGAACTCTCATACGGTTGGGTATTATTGCTCCGTTTTATTATCATTATTATTTTGGTTTTCTCTCTGTGGAGCCGAACCCACTATGGTCAATAAACCTGCGCTCTTGAACACAGTGATGAACGATGCTCAATTTTCTCTTCGTGCTTTGTACACACTCTATTATCTTCGATTAGTTCCAAACTGTTCTGCTTTTTACTTTATAGTAATATCGACCCGTCTCGTATCAATGTATCCTGCTACTGTTGCCTGACGGCATTCCCTTGGCGTTATCTGCACATGGGTGGCGGGTTCGGTTTCTCTCTTTCCTGATAGAAGCAGTAGTTTAGAAAGATATTTTGATGGATATGAGAAGCTTCGGCGGCAAGTCAACTCTATATTCAACTCCTAATAAGCTTTAGCGAGAAAGTATCTAATGCTGGTTGAGCATTTGCTCTACCGTGTTCAAGTCCAAGATCTGCCCCAGTGATCTTGGTTATTTAGCGGCCGAGGAAAACGTAACGCGGTTAGTCCGTCCAGTGTTCAACGAGGTCCCAATTTGCACGCTCCGGTCATTTCGTCTGGTTCATGTGTTTAATTCGTAACCAGCATCAATAAGCTGAGGCTAGTTTGATATTTTCTGGTTAATAGGCCACCTCAGCATCCCCCCGTTTTATATTTTGGTTAACTATTGTCTCCATTTCGAGTCTGATGGCTAAAGCAGGCGGTCATTTGTGCGAATAATGTCAGTCGGAGAAAATTAAGCAATTGCCTGGTCATAAACACCCAACTCTTGATGTCCAGTATCGATTCTCGGAGGTTCCAAGTAGGATAGTTATACGAGACATAAAATGGGGTAGCGTATGTTTGAAGAGTATCTTTACTAACCGGTGAAAGCACTAGTTACTCGCCTGTATTTAGTTGAACAGGAAGGTCATTAAAGACCCATGGAGGTTGGAAAGCTCATTGCCTATTGCGAACTAGCCTCACTCTGAGCGAACAAAATATAGACACTAATAGAATCACTCGAGTCCGCGACGGAAGATTCCTGAAAGACTTAAATTAACTGCACAGGAATACTCCGACGAAATCACAGAGAGGGGATTTTACAGGAAGACTATGGCTGAGTCAGCCGCAGGTGGAGAGGTTGGAGGTCCATGGCCTTTCTTGGAACTGTGCGGGTAACCCGTGGTTTTCCGACGCGGAAGAAGCCGCTTTCTAATCAAGTGGGGCATATGGGCCGGCGGCCGACCATTTTGGGGGTTGCTTTGGCATCCATAGCGGAGGGGGTGAGAAATAAATTAATTTTTGTTGTTCTTCTGCTTAAGGACGAGAATTTCCTTTCAGACTGCCCTATCATTTTAGTGGAAAACGGGGACTTGTTGGAAATTTTGGCATTGTCAAACCCTGGGACCCGCCTAAGTTGCTCAGACTGCTAGATTAGTAGTTCAAGCACTGGGGATCAGAATCCGAGATCCTGATAACTAACGACACTTATTCTGAGAATGCATGAGCACTTGAGAGGGTAGCCAGTGTTTTTGAGAACTAAACTAAGGTGAACCAACATAACGATCCGAAGTAGTATTACGTTCTAAGCAAACTGTGAGTAGCTGGGCGCTGTACATTAACACGCAGCTTATATTACATGGCTGTTCATACAGAAAGCTTGATATGAAATAAAGATCCCCCGGTATAGTACGGGGGGCCATCAAGATGACTAGTCTTTGTTTCATAGAAGTGTACCAGCAATGACTTCTGATGTCAAGTTTAGGATATGTGGTAGGTATCAGAGAAATAATTAATCCTCGAGAAATTCAACACGTACACCAAATAAGGCAAGAGGGCGGTGGACTAGCCAGGCACAGGCACAGGCACAGAAACAAATAGGCGATTGTGGGGCTCGCGACAAGCTATTATGAGTGGCCCAAACCTACTCCTTGCTCCACTTAGGAATACCCGTTCTTCGAAGGTCAATTGCGGCAGTTGCCCATAACATCAATCGCACATCGACAGAATGCTACAAGATCTGCTGGTGTAGACATGTAGCAAGATACCAAATCATTAGTAAGGGTAAGTCACTATCTCCAGAATACTACGTTCTTACTTTTTTTTTTTTTTTGAAAAAAAATTGTTTCCTCCTACTGCTGTGAGTGAGCGTGTATCTAACTGTTAGTTTTCGCGTTGACGTTTCATCCAGGGTCGAAGTTCGCTCAGCAAATGCAAGCAAGTTAATACTAAGCTGGATAAAAGAGGTGCATGGTTCAACTATTTTTTCTAGTGCAGTCATAAGAAAGGTAACTAATGTGTACGGAAGAAAAGCACACCATTCTTCCAAGCATGACGTAACACATCTACGCCGTTTACTGATTCACTTGTGACTGGTGCAATCTTACTCGATGTGACCCACCTGTGCTCCTGCCCGCAGAACGCTCTGGAAGCCGCCGCACCTTTATATCCTGACCCAGGCCCTCCAAATGTCTTACCACTTCGCTGAACCTTACACTATAGAAGTAACAATTCAGGATTTGACCACTCAAAAGATTCGAGAGTTATTCACACTTTGTGACATCGGCGATACTAGCAACAAGTGCATAAATCCCATTGTTTCCAATGTTTCCGATTATAGTGAGCGCATAAGTATCTGCGTCTGGGCGAACGCATTACTAATTTCTATCCTTGTCCATAATATTCGACTCGTAAATGAGCTCGGCAATGCTCCAGTTTCTCCGCCGCCGACGGACGGTTCATCTCCCCAGACCCCTCCCGCCACGCCGCACGAAGTACGTGGGTCTTATCGCCTCTTATCATATGCAGACAAACGAGGCCCGGCTCACTTTGAGGGTCTGGCGGGCCGAGAACGGAAGAGGGGAAGAAGACATAAAACAGGCTCGGGACTTAAGAACGAGGGCAAGAAAACACCCGCCTCCCCAGGAGACGACCGAAGCGCTCTGCGCCGTCCGACGATGACGATAAAGTTCTATCTCCGCCAGCTCAAAAGATAAAGACTGATGCGCCGCCAACTGCGTCGTCGGAGAAGGAACGTACCTCTGACAGGAAAGATATTCCGAATGCAGAGCAAACATTCGCTTGCTTCCAATGTCCCAAGGCATACTCTGACTATAACGGAGTGAAGAGGCATTTCAAATCATCACATTTGATGGACCGGAAATGTAATTTTTGCGATCTGTCCGTTCTGCACGAGATGCACTTGCGGAGGCATGCTGGGGATGTCCATGGCCTTCGAACATGAGCATCGGGTTCTACTTGTCCATTGCTGGAGGACCCTTACCCATTTCATATACGTGTTTATCTCTTCAAACCTAATTGTTGGGGGTATCGTTGGATCGGTGGCTGTTTCGTTAGAGCGTACTTCATTTGTCGCGATTATTTATAGCCTTCGCAACAGAATGTACTTAGGAAACCCATTGAAACCCCGCTTGTGAGTCTAGTTGGCCGAGTATATAGTGAAATCGCAATAGGGACGAATGGGGACGAATACGAAAAAGTTTGTCCAGGAAAGCCAGGTCCAAGGACTAGACGACCAGTAAATCAACCGGGTCTATCTATGACAAGATTACAACTAGAATATGAGTAAGGCTTTTTGCTACTCACGATAGTTCAGGGGTCTGTTATCGGTAACTTCAATCAGGATAGGGCCATAACCAACCACTAGCCATCACCCCTTGTGTTTCGACAGGCCTTCCCTTGGTTGACAAAATAGTTTTCTGTATTCATTAATGTTGTTAATCAAAAGTATACTTTTTTTTTTTTGGTCCATCTTATCGTTCACTATGATACACAGAACCAGGCGCGTTGGAGGCCTCCCTATGTGGAAGTTGTTAGCTCGGCGCTTATATGAAATCCTGTCAAAGTTGACATTGCTACGTTGATACTTCTACGTTGAAGCCCTGTCAATGTTGACGCTTCTACATTGAAACCCTGTCAACGTTGACGCTTCTACATTGAAATTCCGTCAACGTTGACTCTTCTATGTTGAAACCCTACGTTTCTACGTCAAAGCATTTTCAGTATCATAACTATTATAGTAGTGCCACTGGTTGTTATGAGTCCACGTATTCTAAGGAAACAGGAATCATCACCAGTATAATATGCTACACTATTTGTCGTACTAGCAGACCAGTTCCATCTCCCGCGCTGCTATTAAGTAGATCATAACAACAGTATGCTCTATACATGGAAATTCGGTGACTGCGATTCAGGATCTCACGCGTAGTTCGTCAAAACCCTGGGTCATATTTGGAGGGTGCTGGTTTTCAGCATCCATTTTCTGTTGAGTTGCCAAATTATCCTGGTCTCTTAGATCGGTGTTCTGATCAATTATCTGATCTGGAGTAGGATAGTATGTGGTCTGATAGAGTTAGTTATTGGAGAGGTTGTTTGTGTCCAGGGTTTGTACTAATTGGGACCCCACAAAAGCCCAAAATCCTGAAGTATCCGCAGAGAAGATGTATACTCGACCAGTCTCTCTAATACGTATGCCCAAGCAAACATCGGCGCCACACTTCTTGCTATACTCGGAAGATTTCTTTATTAGGCTGGTTCTGCGACGATCTCGCTTCTGGCGAATCGACTTCCTTAATTTTGAAGTCTTCGGTGGCGTTAGCTTCGGCGTGGCGTTTATAATATGCGACATGGTCGCTAATGTGTGAAGACTTGGGAGATCTCAAAAAAGTGTGTGCAGGATTGGTGATTTTTATATTCGAAAGAGCCAATCCGTAAAAGTTCAAAATACACATTATATTAGCGCCGGGGACCACGATTCTGACAAGCCACGATTGCTGAAGTTTGGGCTTCCAAAAAGGGGCGCGCTCGAATTATAGCCCTCTGTCATAACTTATTAGTCTCATATCGAAAGGTACATATCGAAATTGTCAATATCCTGTTTGTTGCCCTGCGCCCTTTTAAGTCGCAAGTGTGCCAAGACTTATGGGTCTGTGGGCTATATTCCTGGCATCGTGAGCGGGTGTACCCTGAGGGACTTTTTAGGGGTTGCAAGAATGTTAGTACTTACTCTGGATGCCTTTTAGGAACCACAAGGAAATATGTATATCTGCCGTGTCCGAAATTTATCAAGGTGCGGTTTAACTCCGTCCCGCAGAAAATAGTGCGCATCAAAGAAGTTTTGTTCCTGAATGTTTGATCAACTAGGGAGTTTTAGAGCCAACTGAAAAGCGTCAATCATACTTGCTAAGCAGTATTTATCTTGTGGTCGCTACTGCCACCGGAGCCAAATAGTTGCGGAACATCCTTTCCGCGAAAACATGTTATAAAACATCCGGATGGACGCACCGAAGGATAATATTTACTCACTTTAATGCACTTTAATGCCCAGGCTCTTTACTCTAATGCCTAGGCACTTCACTTTAACGCCCAGGCACTTCACTTTAACGCCCAGGCTCTTAATGCCCAGGCTCCTTACTCTAATTGATTGATTGATTGATTGATTGATTCATAGACTGTTCTAGCCGCCCTATCTGCAGCTATGCAGCGTACAACTATAAATACAGGGATCCCCATCCTTCGCTTTCAGAACTCAAGCCGTTCCTGTTCCGAACTGCTTCTTCTGTCTGCTCCGGGGAGCTAATGCTTTACTGATGCCATTCTGGTTGTTCTGTGTCTCTGCCTTGTCTGGCCTTTCCTGGCCTTCCTCAGCTTCTTTTTACTGGTTATACACTCGCATGCTAGTGATATTGGAGTACTGTAGACGGGATTGACTGGAACTGTCCCAGAAGCCCCGTCCTCAAGATCATCTTTGCTGCTTGTACCGCCATTGATGAACTACAGAGAATGCGTTTGATGTCTACACATGGAGACTTGCCTGCCCACGTTCGGTGTCGTTGCTCTACCCAGTTTCGGCATTCCAGGAGGACGTGTCGTACGGTCTGCGGCCTGCAGCCGCATTGGCGGATCGGTGTCGGCCTTGTTGATGGCGTGAAGATACACTCGCAGGCCAATCTTGCCTCTGCGCATTTGTGTGATTACTGAACTGATTGCTCTGTATGTTCTCAGGTGTGTGTCGAGGATTGCTTTCCCTTGCCGGATCCCGAGATAAAAGAGATCTCTGCCGATTTTCGTGTTTTCCCACGATGTCTCCCATTCGTGTACCATTGTTTGGCGGATAGCGGTCTTCGTGGTTGCTATTAACGTTCGTACCGGGCTCGGTTCAGGTTATTTCGTGATTTGGGCGGGTTTAATGGCTTCCTTTGCCTCTCGGTCGGCTTCTTCGTTCCCTAGGACCCCGACATGTGCTGGGATCCAGCGGAACTCCATTTCCCATCCCAGCTGTCGGAGACTGTCGAGCGCGTATACGGCCTCAACAAGAATATACTGGCCCGATAAGTGCTTAGGGTTCTTTATCGACTGAATGGCGGCTTGGTTGTCGGTGAATATGGCACACTTCCCAGGAGGTGTACCTGTTGCGTGGATGTTAAGTACTATTTTCAGAGCGAGCACAAGGCCCTTGAGCTCTGCCTCATAAACGGTAGACGTGCTCGACACGCCCATGTACTGAGTCCGTTTTGTACAAATGTCGTCGACCCGGAGCGAGAGTGCTATAGCAGCTGCACCGACGTGATCTTCGATACCACTTCCGTTAGTATAAATGCATACTGTTGCAGGCTCTGTTACATCGTGCTCCTTGATCGCGTCCTCGGCAGACTAGTTGATACGGGTATCCGGGGGAGTCCACCATGGCGGTATAACGTGCGGTCCTTTAGTGTAATGTAAATTATTCACTCCAGAGCGTATACTAGACCAACTTCCGGAATTATGTGCCAGGTGATATTATTTGATCATCACGAAAGTCTGCCTTCATCACCATGGACATAGACAAAATATGATATAAAAGAGTGAGTTGGCTTCAACAATTTTTGCAATCTGAAATGCAGTGGCGATATGGCTTACAAGGCACCCCGATTCTATTTTAAACCCCAGGACAGTTATTCCTTTCAATTATGTCGAAATGATCCCCGGACGATCAAAACCTCTCGGGCACGGGCATGATTTTTGCGGGGACCATAAAATGATGGGTACATGATATGGCTACAATTGTGCTTAGCGTCCAGGACTACCTTTTTACCCATTAGTATTTCTAAGAATAGTTCGCTTTTCGAAAACGATATTCATTGGTGAGAGCGTGGTACCAACCCTACAGATTAGCGCAGAATCAGCAAAACTGAAAGCGATTCCAACGTGTTTGTGGCCCTTAAAGTGGAAAAATTTGCTATAATGACTATATATGATACTATTACCTTTACCGATCAAATTAGACGAAGTCGCTTTTGCTTGGGTGTATCTGCTTCGCACGGGATTTTCCTAGGTAGCCTCATCCGCTTATTTCTCAGTTGAGGATCCAACGCCGAACGATAAAAGTCAATAATAAGAACCTGGCGTAGCTCATCGCTCTACAGAAAATTATCCAGCCGAAGGTTCTGATATAATACCTCCAATAAGCGAATCTTCTTTATAGATTTTGAAATAGAGCTAGAAACGTCAGGACTCGTTGCTTCGTTTTTGCTGATCAGCTTCCCTGCCCACGCCATAAGTAGCATGTGTCGAATCTCTCCGGCTCCATGTAGAAAATAAATCTTAGACAAGCTGATCGCTCCGAGAAATACCGGAATCACCGAACTTTGCACGCGCGAAAGGATACGATAGATATCTGCCTCGCGCGATATCTCGTTCCAGAGATAAGAAGTAGTTCCTTTTCCGACAACAGTATAGCCATATGCTGCACAGGTGATTTTAAACGGCGCTCCGGATACTCTACAGCCTCCCATGGGTGTACAAGAGTCGATATTCTTATCCAGCTGTTGTTTTATCTGTTAAACTAATATCTCAACGTTGATGAGGTGCCGACTGCCATCTTTCCTCTTCCGGTGGAGTATAACATTTGGGTAATACTTGTCTAGTAAGTCTCCTTGTTGCAGGCCAAGTAGACACCGCTAAGTATAAAAGTATATCTGAGGATGTTGGTTTTGACCGCTTGGAGTATATCTAGAGCCTGTTTGGCGTGCCGATCGTTACACAGATGGGAATAATGAAGACGGGGTGACTTGACTGAAGCGACACTTCTGCCCCGTGGGGCCCGTGGGCGCTGGATCCTTATTAGACTCTGAAGGGTGATCGCGTAGGATTAAATCCAAAGGTGCGCATTGAGTTTGAGATCGAGTTGGCGGTCGACGTCCCCCTGTAGGGGATTTAAGAGAGAACGACGGCAAAAACACTAAAACGGAACTCTTGGAGCTTATATATACTGATAGAGTATTTTATGCATCTGGAGGGATCTGTCGCAGTTTTGCATCTGGGATTCCGGAACGTTCGTAATCAAAACTTGTCTTCTATTTTAGAAAATGTTTCCGCGCATTATTTTGCCAATTCTGGTCCCACAATCTCAAACTAAAGCTCATGAGACAAAGACATAACACACGGGCAATACTGGTTACCGGCTGCTAAAAGCTCTGATCATTCTCGGGATTCACTTCTATGTTGGGTTCGCAGAGGTGATAGTATAAAGTAGTCGGGTCATTATAAGAGACTCGCAGCAGAACTACTGTTAATCCATTTATCAAATAGAAGTATTCAAGTCCTTTTTAGATCATTACATAGAACTTTTAAACTAGCACTAAGCCCGTGAGCCGGGCCGCGTTATATCTCAGTTTCTTAGGTTCTTATGTAGAGATAGAATCAGATACTACTATTTCTTTTTAGAAATCCATCGGTCGCAATCCGGAGCGAATATTTTCGACACTTAGCTTATAAGATGATTTATACTTAACCGTTGTAAGGATAGTTTCTAAAGTGCCGCGGCATATGCAAAATTAATCCGGTCTAAAACACCGCGAGATTAACGATTCTCTCGATTGTAATAGGTTAACTTAAAGATCAAAGATGTTTATATAGTTATCAAAACTGACTCCGTCACTCAAATGGAACTCGACTCGGGCGGCAGATTTCTTGTAGAGCGCTGCAATAATATTACAAATATGATTTTCTACGCCAAATTGTTCATAGCTCTCCAAATCTTGTTCACTACTTATAGGCCTCCTGAGTTCTTTCCCGAAACCCTCTAGCACGTGGCGTGAAAGGAATAGCTGCTCGGCATCCTGCCCTAACGGCTCTAAATAATTGCAAACAGAGCGGTAGATTTCTTGCTGTCTAATTTCACAATCAGTCTACGGGCGGAGTTATAGCGGGCAATGTTTGCTAGTAGGCGCGGGTATCTTTCCTGTAGTAGAGCGAGACAGATCCTCGGCTCTCAAAGGTCGCGAGAACAGGTTATGGCAATGTCGAATGAGTTCCCTAAAGGTTGTTGATCGTGTTTGTTCTCTTCCCTGGTCCCTTTCTTCCTCTGCCTTCCGTTGGATTTCTTCTGCTTGTCTTCTCAACTCTGCTTCACGCCTTCGCTCTTCCTCTGCTTGTCGCTAGCTTTCCTCTGCTTGTTCCCTCAACTCTGCTTCGCGTCTTCGCTCTTCCTCGGCCCATTTCCGTTCTTCCTCCGCTTTCAAGAAAAGTGCTTTGTAATCTGGGGAGCTGCTGTTAGCCATCAGCTCTATAACAGGGCCAGGAATAGTGCCCAACAAGGCGGGGATGGGAAGCGCTGAAAGGGAGGCGTGTCAGCTGAGTCAACTGATACCGGGTTTCGGCTAAAGTGATATTCCGCCAGAGTTCAAGCCCGGTTAGACCATGGTGTTACACATGACGGTTTGAACCGCTCAACTAGGTCTGCAATTGTGTGAGCACTAGAACTGGCGGGCATCATCAAGGAACCATTTACCGCTCGACTGTTTTCTTAATTGGCTCTTTCTCATGCTTTCCGATTCGCTTGCTGTTCGTTGAGCGGAATCATTGACATTGATGGGGTAATTTATTTCTGAAGTCAACAAAATACAGGCAGGGGTCGGTAGTCGTTTCCGTATGCTATGGCTAACAAAGGAAACAGAACGGCCGTCTCTAAAGGAACCACAAAAATTTTCTACAGAAATCAGATAGAACAAAAACCGAGGTCCTCAGAGTGAAAAGAAATGGCTCTGATGATATCGCCAGGCTGGTGTTTAATGAAGTAGCCATGCTTGAGCTAGGCGACTGATACCCAATCTTGAAAAGGCCGTCAATTGTGATCCCTACATATCGAAAAAGTCCATGGAAGAAAATCATATGGATGCATTTTCATAGTTCATAGTGTTTACCAGAGCATGCAAACTTTTGGGACGAAGAGTGTGTGGGAGATCTTAGGTTCTGGTAGCAGAGGATAAAGGGGCGACAACCGATGTCGATGGCGCACAGTCACTAAGATCAACTCGGCGATACGAGGAGCGTTATAGTTGTGTATAACACGTTCCCAGCTCAAGGAATCACCACCCAAAGCTCTATTAATGAAATTTAGTTAAAAAAAGCAATCTACTAGACAGAAAAGAGCCTAGAACTAATCTACTGCGACTGAGGCACCAGGACAGCGCGATAGTACACCTGACCCTTGTCCAACTTGTCCATAGCCTCAGCAATACCCTCCTCAGTCATAGGATACGTCTCCACAATGGGCTTAATCTGATGCAGAGCAGCAAACTCCAGCATTTGACGGTGGAGAATGCGAGGGGCAACCAGAGATCCAACAACGGAAATACCCTGAAGGATCAGCGAAAGATACGGAATCTCAAAGTTGCCGGATGCCACCGAAAGAGGATAGATCGAAGACCGGGGAGCCAGAATAGGGAGCAGCAGACTCCAGTCAGGAGGCACAGCAGCGGTAACGAGCAGACGGTTCAGCGGCGCGGACACCTTCAACTCCTTCGCGTCCTTCATAACAACGAACTCGTGCGCACCGAGACGCATGGCCTCCTCGCGCTTACGCTCCGTACCGGACAGTACCACAACACGGCAACCCATCTTCGCTGCGAACTGGATGGCAAGGTGACCGAGACCGCCAATACCGAGGATACCGACGGTGTCGTTGGACTGGACACCCCGCAGGGAAGTAAACATGGTAGCACCGCCACACTGGAGAGGGGCGGCGTCGACATCGCTGATGGAATCAGGCACGGGGTGCAGGAAGGCCTCGCGCCAGACAGCGTGCGTGGCGAAGCTACCCTGGTCGAGGTTCTTGGAGCCGTAGAGAGCGCGCTCGGGGCAGAAGGTTTCCGTTCCCTGGAGACACTCGAGGCAGTGGCCGCAGGCGTCGACTTCGTAACCCCAGCTCACGCGGTCACCGACCTTGAGGAAGCGGGTGTTGGGGCCGAGATCTTCGACGACACCGACGCCCTCGTGGCCGAGAACCATATCGGCATGTTTCTGTTAGAGTTAGTTAAGTATTTTAGGATCGGAAAGGATGGCTAATGTACATAATGGAGATCAGTGCCACAGAGGCCAGATGCGGTCACTCGAATGAGGACATTGTCGCCGGTGAGGGTGTCAGGCTTTGTGGTGGTGTCCTGCTTGGGGAGACCACTCTGCTGGCCCTTGAAAACGGTGAAAGAAGGCATGACTATCGGGTATCTTGCTCGAGAAAAAGAAAAGGAAAGATTATTGCTAGTGCTTGGAGAAGAACAACGACTCAGGTAGGGCCGTCGTTATGGATTTATACACCACGGAGTGGAATGCGAAGCCATGATATCGGGGCCTGTCTCCACACAGCTGTATTGGAATCGGAGAGTCGGCTGAGGGATTTTTTTTTTGGGGGGGGGGGATATGATTATTAAAACGTTAACGATAAATCGGGTGGTGGACATCCTCAAAGCAGATGTCACGATGGATGAAAATGCCGGGAGTAGCCAAGCGACGGGTCCTGCATAGTCAATATTCGCTCGGTTGCAGGGGTGATTGCGCTGCATCAGCGAGGTTAGTAATCGAGGATCGCCGCGGCTTTTGATTAGCATTGATTGGTAAGAAAAGGATTTCTGCCTCAGGTTTGAAGGTTTTATTGACCCGAACCTTGGAACAGTCCGACCCGAACCAGACCATGTGGGTTGGGGAACATCTCAGTTCCTCGATGGAGTATACGAAAAAGTACGACCTCATGCTGCTTGCGAATATCCATGTAAATCTATCCTGAAGCGCTAATAATAATTGCTACATTCAATAATGCTTTCGCATTGACAACAAGCCTTCTATGATGATTTTACATTACCCGAATATTTCACCTCTTACATGGCCGAACCTGCAGAGTACGTCATATGCCCTCCGCTGAATCACCTGACCGAAATGTACTCGGTCATGGAGGACATCGATGTCGGCATTTGTGGCCCGCTCAACCACCAAATTCAAGTGGTCCTGATCTTCCAGTCCGTTTGGGCATATTCCCTCTGAGTCGGGATGTCCCCGGACCAAAAGCCGAAACGCCCCGGCTTAATCAGACTCTCCTTGTACACTTTTCTTGATAACCAACGCTAACTAGATGACGTAATGCTTCAGCCGACCCAAGGATAGGTAGGGGAGCTTGGGAGGAAAGATCCAAGACCATTTCTTTGATCATACTTGCGGTCAAATCTTTATGCTGACTTGGGGCAGGATTCAATCACCGAAACTCTACCTTCGGCGTTTGCTGCCAGTTACCGGAGCCATCGTTCATCTTCAATCAAAACCCAGGGACTCACATTCTGTCTTACTAGTTTGTTATAGTCCGTACTACAATTTCTATACATATTTTTTTCCTGTCGGAAGCGCGAATACTTTCACAGCCCATCGTTTTACTGCTATATTTCAGGCACAGAGTTGGCACCTAATCGTCAAAGGAAAAACCGAGGGTATGCCAGACATCTTATCGCAACATTTTATGGTATTTACGAGTCGCTTGGGAACGGTCCTAAGCCACGACCTAGGGTGACATCATCGATGGATCCATCTTCCCATTTCAGTTGCTTACAAATGCTCCGTAACGCTAAACTCGGCCAATTAGTCTCGTTTCAAAAAGTAAGCAGTTTGCTTAAATACCAACCACATCATCCCCGAGCGTCCAGTGCGAACAAACAACCTATTCATCGCGGTGCCCCCAATACAAGGACACATCTTCCGGTAATGACACCATCAAGAAACCAGAGCGCACCCGAAGGACGGTCCTGGGTCGCAAACTACTTTGCGGAAAGGTGGGTTGTGACTGATGAGCTGGCGTTTCTGCTATGCTCCCAACAGTTCTTTAGTATCAAGCAAGTTAATAATTTATAGAGAAGTGCAGAATCACAGCTCGGCATGGGCTGCCCTTTGGGATACACAAAACAACGACATGTGGGATCGGGGAAAGCCTTCGCCAGCGTTGATTGACTTCGTCGAGCATCGGAGGGATCTTTTCCAGCCCCGCGCAGCTGACGGTCGGCGTAAGAAGGTGCTTGTCCCGGTATGGCATTTTTACCGCTTGAGGCATCGTCTTATTAGCCTTATTCGATTTACTGATGCTGATTATATGAAGGGCTGTGGACGTGGGTACGATGTAGTCATGTTAGCGCTACACGGCTTCGACGCGTATGGTGTGGAAATATCTGCGACCGGAGTACTAGAAGCCCGGGATTACGCCTCCAAGGAACTGCAAAAACCCCAATCATATAATTTCGGGGCGCAGGAGAGTGGCTCTGCCGATCCTGGCAGAGTCACTTTCCTTGAAGGTGACTTTTTTAAGACAAACTGGGAACCCGACACTTTGAAAGGCGAAGGAGGCCTTTTTGATATCATTTATGATTATACAGTTAGTATCCTGTATTCGTAGTTGAGTGTGCTAGAGAGATAACTAAACCTGGTCATACAGTTCCTCTGCGCCCTGCACCCCGATATGCGCCGGCAATGGGCCGCGCGCATGGCAGAGCTTCTGCGGGGTGATGGTTACCTAGTTTGCCTTGAGTTTCCGCTGTACAAGGATCCGGCGCTCCTTGGCCCGCCGTGGAGTCTGCAAGGGGTACATTGGGATCTGCTAGCGCGAGGCGGCGATGGTGTTGCTAATAATGGTATAGCTCCCGAGATCTCAGGGGAGGACCAGCTGGGCGGTCGGTTCAAGAGGGTGATATATGAAAGGCCAATTCGCTCAAAAGACATTGGGAAAGGGACGGACATGCTGAGTATTTATGTGCCAAAGTAGCCATTTTGTGGCGGATTGATATAGAGTGTGACGAAGCTGATCGAGATGCTAAAAGGGTTGCAGTAAGAGCCTGCAGACACATAAGCAGAAATCTTCCTCTGATTTGCTCTCAGAATACTACTTCAATATACATGTTATCTTTATATTGAACTACTAATCTGTGCCCGTATCCGCCATATAGATCACGGCTTTTTCATACAACCTGCGGCTATCGTCCTCGAGGCCGTTCGACTGACACTATTGGAAAACTTGCTCTCGCGCAACCAGACCAGGACGAACCCCTTCTCTCTTTCTACATTTTACCCCAATATTTGCAGACTGATGATACAATCAGGAGCAGGATGGTTCAGCGAATACCCGATCTCCGGCCTGTTTTGTATAGCAATCAAAGTATTCTCGAAAAAGCAGCGCTGTAACTAACACGCCAAATAACCCCTGATGGTTATTCTGAACAGGGACATACAGATAGAACAGTATATATCGACCGCTGGGATAGTTCAATTGGCCCTCATAAGTACTAGTCGATACTATCCTTAAGTCCAACATAAAAGTTCTGATCACTTGTAAGGTAAATGTAAATGGCAGCTTGCGCAGACCAATCTTTGTGCCAGGTGCACCCATAGCGGTCTTCAAATATACACCGAGAATCCGGGAATAGGTGGGAATTAAATGCAACCTAGAACGGCAACTGATTATCTCAAAGCAGCATACACGGCCCTCTCGAATTCAGCCAAGAGCTCGACAGCTGTCTGATCGCCTGTTGGAAGGAGTTGAGACAAATACACTCCAGCGACACCCTTTTCAATATCCATCCACTATCAAGATGTCAGCGATCTATGTATAGAGCTGGAAAATCATGGGGACAAGCAGTTAGTTGGAACAATACTGACCCAGTAG
The DNA here is from genome assembly GCA_023627535.1 of Aspergillus sp. S1802E. Lineage (NCBI taxonomy): Eukaryota > Fungi > Ascomycota > Eurotiomycetes > Eurotiales > Aspergillaceae > Aspergillus > Aspergillus sp. S1802E. The sequence continues at coordinate 37,910 of JAMAHN010000055.1, forward strand.
CAATTGGGTATTCCAGACCACGACAGAGAATACTGACTGCGGCGGCCAGGCACCTCAATAGTGTTGACCAAACCACTAAGCCCATAGTCGACGGGGACATTGGTAGGGACAGCGTTGTAAATCGCATTACGATTTGCCAGAACGTGGTCTTCTGGGTTATCCAGATTTTTTAGGTTCTCGAGGTGTGGCTTAAACATTAGTTTCAGAGTCTCGGGCCGCAGCAACTTTCCCTGCATGACACCAAGGTATATTTTCAGGAGCTCGGGCACATTTGTGTAGATGCCACCGCCTCCAACATCATCACTAACTGGTTCAGGCCACCAGAAATCTGTGACCTCTTTTAGTCCGTCGTTATGTCGTTCCCACAGCTTTACCTTCCGTGCACGGAGGTCTGGTCTCTCATTCAGATGAAAAGTAACGTCCCGAGCTCCCATAGGTTCAAACATGTGCTGTCTCATGTACTCTCCCAGTTTGAGGCCCGTCACATGCTCGACCTGATGACTCCCTTATCAGCACAGTTCAGCCATCTACTCTACTGGAATGGTTACTCACCATCAGTCCAGCCCACTCCAGCCCAGGGCCATACAACCATTGTTCTCCAGGCTCAAATACAAGGAACGTTTGGAAAGATTCCCTCTAAAAAGCTTAGTTAGTTGCGTCCAGTTCCGCCGGCGTGTACACATACGATAGTCTGAAGTACCAGAGGTCGGTCGCCTTGTAACTCCTGGTAGCGGATAGACAAGGGATGCATGAATGTATAGGCAAGTCCACCCGAATGAGTCATGAGAAGTCTTGGGAAACGCGTTACTCAAGACTTCGGGAAGCAACCTGAGTAATACGATCAAAGTAACGTACCGAAGAGTAAGGGGCCGTTTTGCTGGTCGAAACTGGGGCACATTTCTCTCATCGAACCCAATCAAGATCTGGGGATCTTTCCACTCTGGCAAAATGCTGGATATATCTGCGTCTAGGTGCAGAAGACTCCTTTCAACACATTGCATAACAGCGATGCTCGTGAGGAATTTGGTTGCGGATGCAATCCAATGAACATCATCGGCTCTGGAAGATTCCACCGAGTCACCATTGAAACACTTCGCATAGTGGAAGGATCCTAAAAATTATCAGCAAGATGGTATCCATTTACGGGGTTCGCACAGGAAATTACCATCACGACTCACAGCGCCAAGTGTGACGCGTGGCAAGGATTGTCCTTTCTGGCTGAGGTATGTTTCAACAGCGTGGTCAATAGACTGCATTGTAAGAGCAGATCCTCTTCCTTGGAGCGTTATATTGGGTAGGTAGGGAATTCGGTGTTGACGGGGAACGCTGCTGTTTTTATAAGGGTGGAATTCATGCAAGACCCAGATTCTTTCCCTTCCAACCCTGAGTCCAATGTCGCTTGGTTTGCCAGTATCCACTTGGATGAGTTAATACATCAGCTTTCTCTCCCGAAGAACGCAGAAATTGCATAGAAAGACCAGTTATCGAAAGCCAGTTCATACCCACTGGTCTGATTCTCCTTGCGGGGATTCGCTGTTTCTGCAGCAAATAAATAATCCCGAAATTCTTCCACGGCCGGGTTCCACACCCCAATCATCGGGAGGGGAGTGCCGACAGATTGTACCGAGTCGCGGTGAGGTATGCTGACAAACCGAGCGGTGACTAGTTATATCGGGCTCTGATAATGCATGTTCGGTGTTTGTTACGGCGTAAAGTATTATTATTATGCTTTGTGCTTCAGAGGGAAGGTACATGACAACAAAAATGATGTGATAAAAATTTTAAAGTGCGAGGATTAGGCATTCGAATCTCCACAACCCCGATATCCAAATAGCCACCAACAGGTCTGGAAAGCTTGCTGAACAAGGTTTTGATGGCCAATGTCAACAATCAACATGCCGAACAGTTCTCACTTTTAGAAAGCAAGAAAAGGAGTTTGGCCATTTCCCGCACATAATGTCACCGGTCAGTCCCTCTGCCTGGCCGGGAAATCGCATTCCGACGATCAGCAATGGACACCGAATTTGGAGGCAGTACGAGCCTCAATACGATTTGCCATCGCCACGGGCCGACTCGATGCCACCTAACCATGTCAACCAAGACATTGACACCCTTCCCCTAACTAACCTACACCAACCACCTTGTGCCACAGATGGTAGACGCGCTTCAACTGCCGAAGATAGGATGTTGAACACTTGAAGAAGCGTCTTCAAGCCAGTCTACTAACAAATATACTAACCCACAGGGATTTCTACGATAGTGACAGCTGAGAGGACATATACTGAAAGGATCTATGTATGGGCTCGAAGGAGATACCGCAGATGTACATTAGAACCGGTTTTGATAGATCAGTGATAGTTGCCCTTTCGGCTGAGCCGCCGGGCGTTAATGAATTGTGTGTGACGGGTCAGGCCCGCTTCTCACTATATGGCCCTGCCATATAGCCTTGCCCCGCACGCCCCCGTTCTGCCACCGCCTTGCCTGCTACTTGTATTGTTGTTCTGCTTTTTCCACTCCTTCTCCCTCCTAAACAAACATGTTGGCCTAGTATAATTGAATCAATTCTGCTACAGCCCTTCGCACATAGGCAGGCTTAGCATACACTATGGTGGCCGTGTGAAATGATACATTGGACTAGCAATTTTTCTTCCTTTAAAGCACCTATGACTATTGCGTGGACTTTTCTGCCTACTGTTTACCACGTACTCGGTCCTGTAGGATAGATCGTGACGTACTCCATACGCAAGTTGCTTCACGAATGCTATATAGATCTCTTGCTTCTTGAAAATAGCGGTTCGTAATCGTGATACGCTTGGGAACGGTCCCAAGCCATGACCTGGGGTGACATCATCGATGGATCTGTTTTCCCATTTCAGTTGCTTAAAAATGCAGTCCCAAGGCAGATTGAACCTTGGTGGAACTGTTTCCCCGAAATACATCAGCTAAATGAAATCGCTTGGTTGAAGAGAGGGTACAGCGCTATCCACTTATTAATTTAATTGCAGGCCTGCAGCACAGTTAAATGTAACTACTGGATTGTTATTGTTGTTATATAAGACTGCGGTCGTCTACATATGGATTTAAGACATACGGATCGAATTTTAAATATTGATTGAATTTATGGATCTATATACCACCAGAAGTCTCCGTGAACAGGGCCTGATGTACAGCTTTTAAATCCCGAACGGCGGGAGCGACTGCCTCAAAGACCGTGTCGATCTCCATATACGTGATAATGCATCGAGCACCTCTCCTGATCTCATCCAGGACCCTTTCGGCGTCTTCGTTTTCTGTTAAAGGATCGGGATGGCTCAGTAGAGCGTAGCAGATCGAAAGGCGCTTGGATGACAACGCCGCTCGAATTCTGTGTGTTAGCATATACATTGAATAGCAAGCCTGCATACCCGCGCACATAAAGTATGGGGGAGCGATGGGTATCCGCGAGGTGTTGAAAATGAGAGCACCGAACTCTTTTCCCGTCATATCCGGGCGGACGCCAGAAGCTGTGTCGTAATGCAGTGACGAAGCAATATGTGGTAGATTTCTGAAAGCCCGAGAAACAGCAAGGGATGACTTTAGACATGTGACCAACGACACATCCTGTGTGAATGGAAACGTTGGGTCTGGGTCCGCTGGACTTCGCGGATAGCCATCTGATCCTGAGGCGTTAGTCGTTTCGATAGAACTAAGGTCACAATGCTTGTCAAGGAAAATCGGAACATCGGAGAACGCCCTGAAACGGTGAAGTTTGATGCGGGCTCTAGAGAAGAACGAACCAGATCAGCCTCCAAATCTATTTCAGTGTTGCTCACCAGATTCCTCACGTATGAAGCAATATATAAGCGATGAGTCCGAGGCCCCGCGACGCCCGCTCTTCAGCGGTATTGGTCTCCGCTAAGTCCATCTTGAGCCCGCATTCACTTGCCAGCAATAGGAGATGTGAGTCAAGGCAAGAAGTTTGGTCCCGAAGGCTCTGTGTTAGACAGTTTCCGTTCGTAAATGCATTCACAAGAGCAGAGGTGGAGATATAAGCATCTTCGGCCCTCATCAGGAGCGACCATGACTGCTCGAGTTAGAAAGAGAGCACGTGGAGAAAGGAAGCTACCCCACCTGTGAGAACTCCGACTGGACGTGCAGCGTGGGGTATGGCGTAGTTATCCTAGGATCATCTACGGCAATAACCGGAAGCTGCTAACGTTAGTTGGTGAAGGTCGAAAGCAAGTGACAGGAAAATCCCAAGCTCAAGTCTGGGGATCTTACCGATGTTGTAATTATCGAAGATTGGTACATAATTAACACCTATTCTTATATGAGCGATGTGTCCAGTGACTACATAGAGTAGCTTAAACGAACGGCAGCCCACCATGCCCGCTTCTGGGGCTCTGTTGCACCTTCACCCAGTCGGTGAAGTGAGTAGTCCATAGCTGTCGTGACTGCCTGGTTAGAACGCATTCGCATACGCGACACACTACCCCGTTGACAATACTCATATATTCCAAGAACCACGAGGGCCAATATTGGGTGTAACCGCGGGGACAAATCAGGGTGCAACATTTGATCTTGTCCGTTACTAGAGTAATGGATACCCGCCATTGACTCCTCGATCTCTTTCTCCGCCCTTTCGAGGGCAGAATCTGCGAATAATTGTGCGTAGGATCGCCTCAACCACTTGCTAAGGGGCCCAGATGGGTCCTGGTTGGGATATAGCGGTATTAATGCAAAAATAGCAGATAGCGCAAGGGTAAGTGACGATGTTGGATGATAGGGAAGACACTGTAAGTTGTTTTGACATGGGCCTTCGAGGGCAGGTTGAAATGCGGTAGGTTGATCAGGGTGTGGAAACGCCGCAGGAGGCAGCAGAGGCAGAAACGGATGTAAGAACAGATAGTACGCGTTAACTCTGCCATCTATTTAGCGACTGGACACATCTAACTTCCATAGTCAGATTAGCGTACATTTGCTCATCAGATGTGTACACCCGCATCGCTGGGACTTGTAAACCGTTTTGCCAGTTAGTTCTGAGTAACTCAAAACTATCCGGGCTATCATTCGCATTCAGCGCCCCGAATGGGGAGAGAAGTGCTTGGATTTCGCGAAGACTGGTGTCATCGACTAAAGGAGCCATCCGCTCATCTACTGTAGAGGATGTTATGGTGTATCCAGTTCCAGCAGTTGGTTGAGATCTTGGCTCGGACGTTGGCCGTGGCAGTAGCGAGGTCCCAAAGGACGGCGTCGTCAGAGACCGTGTGGTGTCCTTGACATTTCTGGCCTTTGTGCGTGGGCCACCTCTCCTACTAGGCCGGTAGGCGCAATTCTTGTTCTTCTCATCACACTTTCGGGGATTTGAGTTCAGCAAAGATGGGGACTTATGTGGATATGGAAGGCTTTACCGGTCTGCAAGGACGCTGTCCGTCGCAGCGCGTCTTAGAAGCACGGCTATGAGGCAGATTAATACTAATGCCGAATTTGGAGGATAGTAATACATACCAAGCCAAACAGGCTGCTTTTACAGGACAATTAACACTTGCATCCATTTTCTTAGCAGCATTATCTGCCGATCCATAAGGAGGTTGCGTGGGGATACCTAGATGAACAGAAGGGGAACGAATTGAACGGATAGGAAGTGTTGGGGATTATATAATATTCCTTTTTTGTATTAGTCAGCCTGCCTACATGAATCACCAGATCGGGGCACTTTTACCAGTTTAGACTTTATAATGATTCCATTGGTTGAGCCACATATCCCACTACATCCCCCGGTCGCGACAAGAAGAAATGGGCGGTACATACGGACGTTCCCTTCCGCCTGCCCTGGGGTCCGTTCCCGCTTAGTCATCACTTAGTAATTAACGTATTCGGTAAGCGAGTGGCCACCTCCGCTTCATTCCTGCCCGTGGGCCAAACACTAGAGGCTTTATCAACAAAATACTTCTATTTCTATATAAAAACTATATAGGAACTCGATTAGGACATTGCAACCGTCTATGCCCGAGATTATGACAATCGCTGCATCGCGGGGGCGCTCGTACGCGTGGTCCAACTGCAGGAAGTATAGAATCTAAAGGAAGCATATTTTAAGCTTCATCAACCTCATTCTCGCGCTGAAATCGCTCTAGGCCTTCCTGAATAGCTGATTCCTCTGTAATAGCTAGCTGCCTAGTAGAGCGTTTCTTCTTTTGAAGCTTCTTTTCATAAGAAGCACGTAATTCGCGGATTTCTTCGCGTGCAAGAATAAGCTCATTGAGGTGTAATTCATGACCTTTAATAAGCTTATTAAATGGCATCTCTAGCGAAGATGAAGGACTCTGCGTACGCGCTTTAAGCAGCTTCTTTGCTGTAGATGCCTGCTTGTTAAGCTGCCTAGTTGTATAAGGCGTTTTTGGCGCTGAATTGGTTGATCGACTACCTGGTGGTGTAGGAGTCTTAATTGAATATTCAGCTGACTGAGTATTCTATCTGGATTGAATGGGATAAGGCCAGCACCTGCAAAACTATCTCGAATAGTATCTAATTAAAAAGTGCGTTCGCGAGCTTGTGAAAAGGCCTCTAAGAAATCAAGTTTATCAATATAATTAATTCCTAAACGTGCCTTCTTTTCCACTAACTTACCATACGCCCGCTTTAGAGGCGAGAAGCAGCTAACATCTAAAGGCTGTAGTAGATGTGATGAATGTGCAGGCATGTAGATAGGAATAATATTATTCTTACTGCATATTTGATCAAATTGAGGTGTAAGATGGCTGCCATGGCCGTCAAGAATTAGAAGACGATATCTTCTAGTCGTACGGCTAGTAGTAGCAGGAATAAAGAGATTTTGAAGCTAACGAAGACCTATCTCATCTGTAGTCTATCCATTAGGACTAACTTCAATCCTAATATCGCGTGGGAGCTCAATATCTTGATACCAACCCTCTATATGGACCTTTCCTTTGAAGATCACACATGGAGGAAGCGCCCAACCAGTAGAGTTAATATACTCAATCGAAGTAACCCATTCGCGATTGCCTGGCTGTACAAGAGAGGCTTTTCCGTAGTAGTCAGCTCTACTAACTACTTGAGCAGTAGCTACTAGGCCCATAGCGAAGCCAGTTTCATCAAAATTGTAGATGTCTTCTTGCGCGATCCCATGTTGCATTATAGTGATTTGTACGCGATTAAGCCATTCTCGGATCTTCGCATTCAGCACGTCGGTAATCGTAGCGTCGAGTATAGCGAGTCTTCAACCGATCTTGTCGTTTAATAAGATTGTATACCCATTTCTCTCCGACTGATTGAACTAGGGTAGTATCGCGCGCAGCAAGAAGAATATTGGCCATTTCTCGTATATGGGACGGTCGGGGAGGCGCTCCACGTCGGTCTAGCGATAGAATCCATTGTACAAGCGATTCCTCTTCATTTTGAGTTATTTTATGAGAGTTGGCGCGAGTCTCTGCTCGAAAAGTGCAGCCATTTAGCCGTCTTCGAAGCGTTGTACGTGGAACATTATAAACGCGTGCTGCTTCAGCAATATTGCGAATTTTTTGATCTTTCAAAGCAGATATAGCGAGTAGGATCCTTCCCTCCTGCTCAGCCGAATTTCTTGAGTTTTGACGCGCTTTTGGAGGCATGGTTGGTGGTTGAATTGAGCGAGGATTTCGACCGGGGCTAAAACGCGTAGACGTGGCCGCTCGGTTACAGTGGCCACTCGCTTACCGAATACGTTAACTACATAGTTACTCGGGTCAAGATTAGAGACTTTGCGCTGAGACGATACCTTCAATCTCTTCCAAGTTGGCTGTTTGCTCCTGTCCCTCCTTAAATTCACCTGTGAACATTGCTGAGAAATAATCGGAATCTCTACAGAGAAGATGTTTCGAAACCGTGTATTCATTGTTGCCAGGATTAACTCGAATCTTGACGCAGGGACCGTGATATAGTAAAAGTACGCTGGAAAACAAAACCTTTAGATATGTCATTTTCAAGATTAGGATTCCGCATATGATTTCCCAAACTCTGTCGCACTTGCTCCAGATATGTCGGTCATTGAGGTCATTGCGTTGAACCTCAATAGTGTGACTTGCACGAACGTTGGAAAAGGCAGACTGAAGTTGCTGAGAAACGATGTATGCCAAGGTCACAAAGAACACAACTATTTCAGGGAATTTTAAATTCATTATGTGCAGGAACGACAAATAGGCGCTAGGAATCTTGTGACGGCGAGTTGACCGATCTCGCCCTTGACGGACGGCATGCGACTATTGATCGAACTCTACAATAAACTGGCGATAAATTTCAACAACAAAAATCGCACTGCAGACGTCTCTGGGTTGGCCTTGTACCATTCTCCCTATCGAATATTGGGCTCGGTACAAGAGACAGAGCTGGAAGAACTGAAGTTATGACATCAACGTTACATGATCTTGTTTTCCACTCTCACCGGTCGCTGGAGCATATGATGACTGTATAAGGACACTTCAGGATATTGTGTTCCTCTGCCTGTGCCTGAAGCTCTTGGATTTAATTGTATATTCTTCCCTTGTCCCGTTCGAAAAAGAGTGTTAGCACCTTGGCGCCCACGTATACTTTGGTTGGTAATATATTGGAGAACAGCCTGGTATTTAATGTGCAGTACCGGCCTCTTCTATGGCGCTATGGCCCATTTCGATTCACGCAAAATCCTTCAATCTCTAGGGCCCCAGATTGTTGGGTGGAGTCACCTTTCCTAATAAAAATTCATTAAATAGATAGATAAACGGGGAAATGACTAGGTAAATGGCCCATTAACCTGAATATTTTGAACTATCATCAATGGGCTGATTTCAGTTACAAATTATACGTCGATCACGTATAAACAGGTGAAATCATTGGGGTCTGAATGCCAGAATCTTGTTCAATGTTGAAAGTCACCCAATACTGTATAACTGTGCTCTGTTTTCCTCGGGCGCTAAAACACATAAAGCCTAAGGAGTGGACCTATCTTATTGCTCCATAAATCATATATATCCACATGTGGCACTAAAAATCTCCATCCTGGGTTTAGCGTCTCCCTCGAAAACAGTGAGGTTCGTAATGATCAAATGCTGGCACCGATAGAGATCCGGGAAGGGGCCCTTGGCTTTGGGCCCGTATGGAGTTCAGCTTCATTGATCTGAAAGAATGGGCTTCGGAGTGGCGCAATATTTTTTGGATGTTGACATTCAGACTAAGATAGAACGCTCATACCGGTGCTGAATCCTCAGCCTAAGCCTCCCCAACATTAAGGACTTTTGCTCTCTGAGCTTGTTTCAATGCGTCCCTTTGTTGAAGGAAGATCCAACACATTGTGGTGACGCCTTGGGGTAAACGATGAAGCGTAGTCGTTCAAGTCCTCTTGGATATCACCGGGTATTGACCTCAAACTGCTCTGATGAGGAGTGCTTTGTGTCGCATTGCATAATTTGTTGCCCCGCTGAGATTGGATTTCAACGTTGAAAATCTGCCCAGCGGAAGAGTCTCTCACTGCAGTTTGGCGTGGCGCTATTGCAATATCAGGTTTCTGACGATCCCGCAGAATATGTGAAGAGTTGCTAGAGATCGAACGACAATCCGACGAACAGAACAGTGAGCCACCTGTTTCCCGACCGCACAAAAAGCATTTTTCATATAACGATGACATCTCCGAGACGAACTGCCACAGTATTTTACAGGCCAAGGGCTTGCTGTTGCGATACGAAGCCCAGGAGATATAACTATGGTACGCCTAGTATCTGCCATGTAATATTTTCGGGGGTAGAATTCAGCACACCTGCAGCCTCTGGCACACTGGGTGGTGAGGTCATGCAATAGGACGATCGGCATGCGGCGGAAGCATGATCTCATCTTCAAATCAAAATAGCCCTTGCATCGATAAAGGAAAAAAAAAAAAAAATCAAACTTTCGATATTAAGGTTATATCACGTTCAAATAAAAATGAGAAGGGTGGTTCAGGCCATATTGACATCACGAGCGCTGCTACAACACGAAGCAATAATTATATGATGATCGTGCACCAATGGATTATGGTTCTAATGAAGTTGGTTATGCTACAGGTTCCGGTTCCTAGACCTAGCAGCAAAGTATTGCGTAGTTTCCGTACGAAGATAGCAGGTAAGGTACAGTTAATATAGAGTAAAATATGCGGCTTTCACTAATTGGACACAGATTTACTGAGATTTTTAGTGCTTCCGAATCAGGACCTAATGGGCCTTTTAAATCCATGATCTGGGGTGACAACATCGCTTATCTCCTGGGAGGGTGAGATACGGATTTGGCAGTCTTCAAAGACGGTCTACCAAAACTGTGTTGCTGTAACACTTATGGCCTGCCTATATGATGGATAAACCGATCCTAAAGAAGATGGTCTTAAAGACGAGAGAAGCGCAGAGAACACAGGAGACAAAAACTGATGAATGCGACCTTAATGTGAAGATACATGATATGTTGTCCTGAAGAGGTGCTAGAGCGAGTCTGTGTCAATCATCTTTCACGTCCTGCACGAAGTTACATGGTCGTCATATGCCCTGGTGAGCATTTTGATACTGTATGCTGTGTGGCTCATTTGTTCATCAAAGAAGCCAACAGGTTAAAAGCAGCGAGTATTTTCGGCTGCATTTTTTAATATGCATCGTCGTCTATCATGCTTCCCGACATATTCAAAGTTTGTGCCTGAAAGAAAGTTTGGTAAGCCACGTTTTGGACCAGAAGGCTGACATAGCTTGATGTTAATGAAGATCAGTTTCAGCACTGTCAGCTATCTCCATGCAGTATCACTTGATGCTTTTTGAAAATGAATGTCGATGAAACGGTCTGATTGGACAAAAGGGTAGAGATGACTGAACACTGTCCATGCATTATTCCAGGAGCTGTTCTGCCAAATGCTTTGTCAAGGTAAAGGGAAAACGTTACCCACCTTTAGATCCGGATAACCAGCAGGTTCAACATGATGTTTCATCAATTCTGTAGGAGGGGTCCACGGACGCCAGGAGTCGCGGCTATTTACGGAATTGCTCTCGTTTCCGGACGGATCACTAGCATCCCCCTCTAGACTGCGCATGCAGGAAACCTCTGAGTACTTGCCGGAGTATCCTGTCGCGCTGTTGTCTTTACTCCGGTAAAAATCCCCGTCAAAGGCATGAAGAGCGTTCAAAGAGCTACTAGAAGGCAAAAACGCATTGGACGAATAGCTTACATCTTCCGGAGACCCTAGGCCCCGTGGTGAAGATCGCTAAAAGACCAATCAGCATGAATTCAGTGTTGATTTAACTTGGAAACAAACTAATGCTCTTCCAATTTTCTCTGCCACAGGAGATTCAACTTCATGATATATCTCTCGAAGCAGTCTCTCATAACGGTCGGTTTTCTGCTTTGCCAACTCTAATTCGGTCCGTTGCCGATATCTCTTCGGCTCAGAATAAATGCATGGCACCAGCTTTGCGTTCGAACACTGGCCACATATTGGCTTGTGACCATCGCATTTTGCTTTACGTGAACGACACACGTCACAGGCTCGAGCGGTACGACCTGTCTTGCGTCCACTGTGTCGATCTGGCAAGCGAGGAATAGGGACACGACTGAGCATCATCATTCATCGAAAATAGTAGAGTTCGTTTATGGTCTGTGGTTGATTATTAAGGCTTGTAAATAAACATTTAGCTACCCTCATGAGTTCACAGGTCGCTTCATTCTGTTTTCAATTGCGGAGTTGAAAGAGTGTCGGTGGAGCAATGTGATGGTTATGTTAGCCGCCCGGTATGATAACTGCGCAAGGTTACTGGGAACTAGCATCCCAATGATGTCATGAAAAAATACTATCCACTCTCCAAAATTGGAAGGTTTGCCCTCCCAGCATATCTAAAATGTCACGAAACACTCCTGCGATTTGGGGTGATTCGCGAAGGGCGGTCGATGTGCGCATGGACTACAATTTCGATTAACCCACTGCTCGTCGTCTCCGAAGCCGTATCGCTCGCATTCCAAGGTTCGGCACCGTTTTAGCTTGCCCGCGAATCCAACTGTTCCCGCTAAGAATACCAAAGTGTCTACTGGATGCGGTCGATCCCAGAGTTGACTCTGTATAAGATTAGTGATGACCGAGCATGTTCGCCGTTGGAACGCTCCTGATCCGATGTGGATATGGCCGAGCTCTTGGTATTGTTTCTTGAAGTTGTAGCGCGTGTACTATTCTACAAATAGATCCAGATGTATTTTGAGGATATACTGGTAAGTCATGCAAAATAAATTGTAAATATCCAATTTTCGAATAGTCTAGAAGATAGTTACAAACGAAACCGGCAAATTGCTGAAATTAGAAAAGCAAATCGATCTACCAAGACGCATTATTTTCCTATCAAGAGAGTATCTCTTCTAAAGGAACGTATAATCGAGCCCTCTCCATAAAATACCGGAGCAGTTCATCAGTACGACTAGCGGAAAAACGTAAGCTTAAAATAAAATCTCGGAGTTTCTTAGCAAAAAGCAGACATAATAGTTCCCACTGGTACTTGCTTACAAAAAAATTAATACGGGAATAGTCGATAAGATTGGCTAGATCAGAAAGAGAAAGTCTCTCAATCTAATATAAAAAAATCACGACCGCAAATAAACCGTTAAATCCGAGATCTTACAAACCAATTAAGTGTTTTTATGTCGACCTCCGGCCTAATAAAAAACTAAATAAATAGTTCCCTATGTAGGCATACTCGCAGCACCAAGCAAAGACATCTGAGTTAATGTATTCTAGAAGAAAACATCATTCGTCTTGCATGTCCGGGGGAGCGTCTAACTCCAACATTAGCGGAGTTAGGAAGCGCTCTAGAATTGCCGAATGAATCTATAATTGAATACGCTTTTTTTCTACCTTAACCAACAATAGTTGCGATTGGAACATTCTGGAACCGAGAAGCTAAGTAAAATTCCGTCAAAGTATTTGGTTGGTTTAGGACTTACTGGAGAGAGAGGGCGTCCGTCATGCTATAGGCGCTCGCTCTCTTTGAGGTTGCTCACGCACGACATCCCGATTACTAGGGGCTCAAGAAAACCTGGCTAATGTTTCTGTCACGTGACTTATCGATTACACATCTGTAGCCGCGGGAGGCTAACTAATCCGGCAACTCAACTCCGTCGCCTCGTTTACTCAGCGGATTACCCGACCGGATTTTGAGATAACTATATCTGTTCTCCAGAGTAATTTGGCTCCGGCGTTATCTGGTTGAGTTCTTAGGATGGTGGAGACTAGCCGTAAGAACTCAAATTGAGTTGTTATAAGCAAACGCACTCCCAAGAGCTAGGTTGCAGATCCTAGTTTGCTACGGTGGTCTACTGTTCAACAAGGCCATATAGAAAAGTGTGTGTGCGACAATTGACCAGTCATCTTATTGTTATTGACTCTAGGATTAGATAACATTAATAATGATCAATTGAAAATGCTATAATAAACTATCTAGCGTACCCGATCGATTAACTGATCGCATCCACCGGTATTCAACTTTCGTAGAGATACAAGATATATCTAGCTTGTAATGCTACCTTCAGGGAGAAAGAAAAGGGCGAACATAAAGAGTCACCAGTCGTTGAACGCCGTCGTGGGCATGAGCGGCCCACAATATTGGGCAGAACCCTGATTACCCCTAGACCCGGGTTCCTCCGTGCCGTGGAATACAGTGGGGTTATTATTTTTTTGGTTTTCTCTCTGTGGAGCCGAACCCACTATGGTCAAGGAACCTGCGCTCTTGAACACGTTGAACGATGCTCAATTTTTTCTTCATGCCTCGTACACGCTCTATTATTTTTGATTAGTTCCAACCTGTTCTCATTTTTTGCTTTAGACTAATATTGACCTGTCTCATTAACGTATTCTACTACTATTACCTGACGACATTCCCTTAGCGTTATTTGCACATAGATGGCGGGATCGTTTTCTCTCTTCTTCGGCTCCTGATAGAACCAGTAGTTTAGAAGGACATTTTGATGTATATGAGAAGCTTGGGCGGTAAGTAATCTCTATATCCAACTTCTAGTAAGCTTTAGCGAGAAAGTGTTTAATGTTGGCTGAGCATTTGCTTTACCGTGTTCAAGTCCAAGACTTGCCCAGGTGATATTGATTATTTAGCGCCCAGGGAAACGTAACGCGGTTAGTCGGTCCAGCGTTCAACGCGGCCTCGATTTGCACGCTCCGGCCATTTCACCCGGTTCATGTGCTTAACTTGTAACCAGCATCAATAAGCTGAGGCTAGTTTGATATTTGCTGGTTAAGAGGCCACCCCAGCATCCTCCCCTTTTTATTACTTTGACTAACTATTATCTCCATTTCGGGTCTGATGGCTAGAGCAGGTGGTCATTTGTGAGAACAATGACGGTCAGAGAGAATTAAGTAATTACCTGGTCATAAACACCCTACTCTTTATGTCCAATACCGATTCCTTTCGTCGGAGGCTCCAAGTACACTGGCTATGCGAGATATGAAATGGAGTATGCTTGAAGGGTATCCTTAGTGACCGGTGAAAACACTAACTTATGGGCCGGCAGCCGACCAGCTTGGAAATTTTGACATTGTCAAACCCTGGATGGGACCCGCCTAAGTTGCTCAGACTGCTAGATTAGTGGTTCAGGCACTGGGGATCAGAATCCGAGATCCTGATAACTAACGACACTTATTCTGGGAGCGCATGAGCTCTTGAGGGGGTAGCTAGTGCTCCTGAGAATTAAACCAAGGTTCCGGTGATTCAATATAACGATCCGAAGTAGTATTACATTCTAAGTAAACTGTGAGTCGCTGGGGGCTGTACATTAACACGCAAGCAGCTTATAGTATATCGCTGTTCACACAGAAAGCTTGATATGAAATGAAGGTCGACCGATGCAGTATGGGAGGCATCAAGATGACTGGTATTTGCCCCATGAGATTATACCAGCAATGACTTCTGGTGTCGAGATTAAAGTATGCGGTAGGTGTCAGAGAAATAATTAATCCTCGAGAAATTCAACACGTACACTAAAGAAGGCAAGAGGAGGGTGGTGGACTAGCCAGGCATAGGCACGGAAACAAATAGGCGATTGTGGGGCTCGCGACAGGCTATGTGAGTGGCCCAAACCTACTCCTTGCTCCACTTAGGAATACCCTTTCTTCGGGCAATTGCGGCAGTTGCCCATAACATCAATCGCGCATTGACAGGATGCTACAAGATCTGCTGGTGTAGACATGTAGCAAGATACCAAATCATTAATTAGAGTAAGTCGCTATCTTCAGAATCCTACGCTCTTTTTTTACAAAAAAAATTGCTTCCTCCTACTGCTGTGAGTGAACGTGTGTCTAACTGTTAGCTTTCGCGTTAACATTTCATCTAGGGTCGAAGTTCGTTCAGCAAATGCAAGCAAGTTAATACTAAGCCGGAAAAAACCGTGCATTGTTTAACTATTTTTCTAGTTCAGTCACAAGAAAGGTAAATTTGTGACTGGCGATCTTACTCGATGTGACCCACCTGTGCTTCTGCCCGCCGAACGCTCTGGAAGCTGCCGCACATTTATATCCCGACTCGGGCCCTTTAAATGTCTTACCGCTCCGCTGAACCTTACACTATGGAAGCAATAATTCAGGATTTAACCACTTAAAAGATTCGAGAGTTATTCACACTTTGTGGTATCGGCGATACTAGCGACGAGTGCATAAATTCTGTTGTTTCAAATGTTTCCGATTATGGTGAGCGCATAGGTGTCTGCGTCTGGGCGAATACATTGCTAATTTCTATCCTTGTCTATAATATTCGACTCGTAAATGGGCTTGGCAATGCTCCAGTTTCTCTGTTGCTGACAGACGGTTTATCTCTCCAGATCTCTCCCGCCACGCCGCACGAAGTACGTGGGTCTTATCGCCTCTTATTATATGCGGACAAACGAGGCCCGGCTTATTTTGAGGGTCTGGCGGGCCGAGAACGGAAGAGGGGAAAGAGATATAAAAAAGGCTCGGGATTTAAGAATGAGGGCAAGAAAACATCCGCCTCTCCAGGAGACGAGAGTGTTGTTACGACGGAAATTAAACTTGGCGATTATATTCCCTTAGCTGCGGATGCTTTGGGTGCCGACCGACAAAATACTAATCCCGTTAATCTTTTCACAGCCGATCCGGATAGTCTGGGGTTCGAAGTCGTTCCTCGAATAGAGACTCTATCCCAATCCGCACTTGAACGACCGTCAGCGGTGAGTGTTCTTTCTCGATGGCGGGCTGTCATTTCAGTGTTACCGACTATTATATCTAACGACAAATTTATCCAGGCATTGGCAAACAGTGAGGGCACGAATGGTCTGTCTTCAAGCGAGCCTCCGATTAGCTCTCTCCCGCCCTGGCTAGATTCTGGCTATGCGGCAAAGGTAGTCACAACAGTGCTAATGAACTGCGTTAAGCTCAATTCTGCAATGGAACTACATGGCCGTCAGACTATAAAGTCTTCGATAACAACAGATCCTTCAAGGATCTAGTAGTACACCGAGGCTGTATCTAAGCTTGAGTACAACGAAGCAGTCCGGGTGATGAAAAGGGATAATGCTGTTGCTGCAGACAGAACAATGCAAGCCCGACTCAACGAAACGGTATACTAGAATATCATATTGAAAGGAGCAAAGCTTATTGACCCATCCGCGTTGCCGATAGCCAAAGGACCCAGTAATGGGTTTACCAGCGCTGAGAAAGCTGCTACCAGGAGGTTTATGGAAGACGCCGGGTATAGCATAGGTGCAGAAAACCAGCGACAGCATCGCAACTTGTAGAAAGGTCTATTCCAGATGCGGCAAGAAGGCATCAGCAAGTTCCTCGCTTATCGCACGCAAGAGTTCGACAGCTATTGTAAGACATATCCAAGGCAATCTGCGACTTCCCTGATCGATAGAGTCGCACAGTAGAAAAAGATCTACGGACCACATATCGAGCAATTAGAGCATCTAGTTAGTTGATTTGTGGAAGATGACGTTGCGCGCAGATTGTGCTTGGAATATCCGCCCGTGGTCGGGAGAATAAATATTCCGGGAAAATCATAGAATGATGCTGATAATACATAGTTTTCTGTTGATAAAGAACGTAGCTTCAGGCTGACAGCCGAGACTAGAGCAGTGTCGCCCGACAATCTCGGAGTTGCATTCGGTGGCAGATCGCTTCTAGAAGACGAAAAAGATAAGTCTATCTTTATACTTCTTACATCTAGTGATAATAGATTTCTTTTTGTGCGTCCTCTTATTCCGCTGGGTGAAGGCGACTTTCTAGGAGTATTTTCCGGAAATATTCGCTTTTCGCAGGATTTCGAGCCACAGTAGAGGATTCGTGGCCCCAACCAGAGGCTCTGGCTAGACTACTCGCGAGTTACTAGAACGCTAAACCAGATGCGAGTTTCACAGCCCGGTGATCCTGCTAATGTGCAACTCCACTAGGAGCTGTTCGGTGAGGATATAACCAAGCCACGCTGGTCGTGGAGGGTCTCAGTCAGGGCTACAAGGCCCATTGCGTCTTTTGAGGAGATTATTCGAGCAGCTTCTTACGAGGCGCAATATTTTTTGCATCAGTCAGCGGAATCCGCACGAGAAGGTTTTATGAAAAGGAACGAGACACCGTAGATTCGCTAGTTGGTGGTGTCAGCCGTAGCATACTAGGCTCATACTGGTCTAAAAAGCTGGAATGTGAAGGAAGACCCATGGTTAATCTTAAATAATCATTTCTATTTTTTTTACTGCGTATAGTATCTTCTGTAGCAAGATAGTTCAAGTCTTAAGTCTGCCCTTTTAGACCTTCCACATTCATATACATTATAATATTATAACACGGGCTATCGCTTTGGCCGACCGCTGCTGTCAGCTGACATATGCCCCATTTCAGGCTCCTTGGGCAATTTGGAACCGTACAACAGGAGGAAACAGAGGAGGCTGAGCAAATATACAGCAGTTAAGTATCAACGCTCGAGCAAGAGTTGCAATTAGATATCACGACATCCAATATGCCTCTTTTTAGAGTAGATCTTAATACTTGCAATTATAGCCCACCTTCTTAATACTTGATATATAGTGGGCAAAAAAATGCGAGCTTTCTTTAGACTATACACCGGAAACTATCAGACCAACTCAATGCAAATATACATTCTATGCAAGCTAGGATAATTCGCTGAGCCACCTTATATTCTCGTTGTATCAACCTCCTTGCTAGAGGAATCTTGAAGGGCAGTTTTCTTGCTTTCAGGGACAGCATCAAAATCTTTATCTGTTCGGTGGACGGGCGTTGGGTAATGCGAGTCCTACTATCGTTAGTGGTTGGAAGTAGTTCCTGGCCACGTGAACTCACAAATTGCGATACCAAAGGAGACCAGAATCCCGAAGTATCAGCAAGCAAGGTATAGAGTCGGCCCGATGCTTTTAACCTAATTCCGATAAAAACGTCCGCTCTACAGAGCTTACTGTATTCGGATGCTTTCTTCATCAGACCTTTCTTCCTCCGATCCGTTTTCTGACGGATGGATTTCTTAGCAGATTTTTGTGAAGTCGACATTCTTTGCTAACTAGAGGGTGTATAACAGAGAACAAGAGGTTAAAGACTTTGATGGAAATCGATGTCATGTAGGCACAATATCTCGCAAATTAAAATGGAGTAGACTCGGTATTCGGAGGCCCTATAGAGCCTTTTATTATTGCAATCTATAAGCTAAGGACACCACAGTTTGACTTTCAGTAAACTATGGCATCTGGTAACCATGAGGCATACTATAGGGATTCCCGCAGAACATTTGGATACTGGGCAAGTATTTATTTTTTAATGAGGGCGGTTATAAAATCTCTCGCTGCTTGTTGACCTACACTGGGCGATGGGCTTTTCCTGTTCATTTACGATATTCCTATTATTTGCTTATACATATTGGGTTGGTTCTTTATATCAAGTTTTAATCAACGCAGAGCGGGCATAGATTGCCACGGGCGGGTGAAAGAAACCTGGTGAAGTTAGAAGGGTTGGACAGGCCGATGAACGCAAACAGATAATTGATTACCCCAGTAGGGTATAACGATGTATTTCTGGTACGGGACTACTATTACACTTGTAGTACACAAGCAGAAACCGTCGGGCATCTAATTCAATTGGCCATGTTCACTACAAAACACCCTGGTCCATGTACCGACGTACCGTAGTTGTCCGTTGACCACGCAACAATAAGTGGGCCGTCTTTTCCCTCTATTTCCTATTTGACCAGCCTCACCTATTTGAAATTATTTGTCCGAAACAAAAATGTATCCTCTATCACCGGCTTTTGCAGTGTGTTCTCGTCAATGACCATACTGCTCCATACAGCTCTAAAACAGTGGTAATTCGCATTCAAAGGAGAGCCAAAATTAGTTATCTGAAGATCCAAAGATTAGCCCCTAGCAGATAAGAGCAGAGAGTGATTCAAGAGGTTTCGATGGACAGATGACATGATGACTATTATTTTATGCCCTCGTCGGTGTAATTGGTACACTACAGGCTACCTGCGTCCTGGTTTCTCTTGCAGGCTGGAATTTTCTTACGTTCGACCCGGGGGGGCCGCCAGGTATTAGGAAATGCACGTGATCGAAAGCTACCGGTGGGGAATACGGGTGTGGTTAGCCAATGGACAATAATAACCACCCTACCTCATGGGATGTTCAACCATCGTTCTTTTTGGCCCTCGTTTTCTGCCAGAGGAGCCCATGCTTAACCGTTTCCTATTGCCCACCTCATGTTCCTGCTTTCGTAACTCTTACCCAATAGTTCTGCCCCGCCTCCTGACTCCCGGAGTCAGGAGGTTGAGCCCTGCTTCTGCTCTGCCCCCCTCTCCGTAGAATTCAACAACGGTCAAGAGCGATTTTCCCAAGCGGTGTTGAATACTGACTTCAACCGTTCGAATACTAGGCATGACGAATTTTCTATCCACGCCTCGATTTTACCCGCCTCGTATTGGTAGCTTTGAACCTTTTTCCACCCGTAATGCTCCCTCCGGCGCTGCGGCGGACCCTGCCTTGCTTGATTTAACATCGCCCCAGGGGCGATCTTTTTTTTTTGGAGTACTCCCCTTGTTGAACAGTCTCTCAATGGATGAGCATTTGCGCGCAGGGTTCCCAACGCCGTCTAACATGGCCAACATGCAGGAACATATGAAAATCCTTGGGCAATAAATTGCCTGCGAATTGCCTGGCTAATCCGTCATCACATAATTGCTGGCTGAAAGTGCCGTAATACGATGTCCCCATATCATCAGTGTTCACCACACAATCCTCCAACAGCCATTGTTGAGGCCCCACAATTCTGTGATCATGAAATGTGCATCTATGGAACTCGGGGGCTCCTAGCACCGTCATCCAAAGCCAGAATCGCATGCAACTGAAGATTCCGGCTCGAATGCATCAAGGGGAAACGGATTTGGAGTTGATACACCGCATGATCCATACAAGATGCAGCGCGGCTAGGAAACCTATCGGTGGAGAGGTAGCTGCAATCCTTAGAACTTTTCAGTACATCCTCTACATCACTGAGATCAAGACCTGCCAGTGCGGCTATAGGCGCCAAACCGAATGCAGGAACTTGATGGGCCAATGAATTCGAGTGCGGCAGGCACATGACTGTATGTTGACATCTCTTGAGTTCCCAGGACTATCTATCACAGGAATAAGTGGCCCCAGAATCGGCCATACCCCGGAAACTGTGTACCAAGAATATATTGGTCCTGGGACAATCAGTCTCAGGAAAGGGATATACCCAAGACACGGAAGATCTTAGGACGGAAGATCTTAGGAGAGAGAAGATATCAGGATAGTAGTTGTCACCGGAATACAAAGCCCAAGACTTCTAAGACACTCTCCTGGGACGCATGGCTAGAATACGAAAAACAGTGCTCTCGTGATTCATCAACCCATTCGCAAAAGCTGATGCCATATTCTAGGGAATATATTTTCTATTCGTAGGTGCCTTTTGTGGATCATAGGAGCAGTGGTATGCCGGAGAACATGGATTGTGTTCCTAAGAACATACAAGTGCTTCTTGGAAACATAATGAGTATTCTTGAGAATGTAAGGTGTTTCCTGGGGCTACAGTACAAATATCTTTGGGACAATAATACTACGTACGACTTACCCATCCGCCTGCCGGGAGATGGGAGATGGGGAGCAAAGTCGTTGGCGCCCCTCATTCTGCCTGGCTCAGCCCTCAGCCACTTGGCCAGGCGAATCTTTTTCTACTTTCTTATTTTTGATCATCCTTGGACGTCTATGAAAGGTTTATTGGATCGGAGGGGAGGAACTGGGGACGTTCCACTCGGGCAAGTGCCTGCGGGATGTGGATACGGATCGCACTGTACCGCAGCGCGGTGGGTCTGAAAGGCCAGTGAGATCAATTATCCTTGCGATACTGCGGTCACTGTGTAGATAGTGCCTCAGAACCGCAGTGGAAGTTGGGTACGCACCGCAGCACACCGATATTACAATTCTAGTACATATCACTCGTTTACAAGTTCGTTTCAAACAACGTTTGGGCTACAAACGAAACGTTACCGTAAATACCGGCCTAACTGTATATGGTTTAATGCGGCTTGGCATTTAGCGTCTGCGGGATTGTGGGTACGGGCCGCACTGCGCCGCAGCCACTCGTCTCTTCGATGGGTGGTCCTGGCTATTGACCCTCAAATGTCATTGGCCACAAGCCCCGGTTCCTGCGGCCTTTTCCATCTTCGAATCTCCGAAATGAGATTATGGACTTGATCATGCCCAAGTGAATGAAGTTGTTAGTGTATATAAAGTGGTAGCATACCCATGTTTCAAGATTTTAACCTAAAAATATAAGGACTGCTTAAAGGTGAACACATCTGTATTCCCTCCCGTCCTTTCGAGGTTCGTTCGTCGTTACTGATCAAAATGTTACCCGACTATCATAAGTAAGACACAGCCGCGGGAAACGAAAGATACTATAACTGACTGACACCCAGTATCATGCAATCCGGGACGGTTGAGTTCATTATTGGCAAAGACCGAAAGCGGTTCACAATTCACGTTGCGTTGGCAAGCCTTTTCCCTGGCAAGATACTGAAGCCCCCCGTAAATGGTGAAGTGGATGAGGTCGACTTTGGCCGTTGTTGTGAATTCGTATATTGTGGTGATTATTCTGTTCCGTTGCCTACATCCAAGCTCCATCAAAGGGATGACAACGCGCCCAACTGGACTCCATCGAAACGGTGGAACCCTTCACACCTTTCCGAAAATATTTTCCATCCGACACAAATCAATGATTTTAAAGATCGTTTAGCTGCGCAACTTGACCCGTCGTCCTGGTACAGAGACGAAGGTGGTAAGAAGACCGACCCTACGGAGGATTACACGGAGGTCTTTTTGGCTCATGCTCGGATGCATCGTTTCGCTCACCGGACAGATTGGACCTTATTACGCGCTTTGTCTCTATACCAGCTCACTCGACTGTTAGAAAACTGCACCGTTTCTGAGGAGCGCACTCAGGGTATTGTGAGTCTGTTGAGGTTCATCTTTGTGGAAAGCGAACAAATGCGGGATATTCAAAAAGTATTGTGTGATTATGCGGTGTGGAATGTGGAGGTTCTGATGCATGATACCGAATTTCATACACTCCTCGATTCCGTACCTTTGCTGGAAAAGGCCATCTTCCGCTCGATGTGGAAATGATTCACTAATCAGACTGAAAGTTGAGCACACTCGTTATCCTAGATTGGTATGGCCTCTCATTATGAGTCATTATGGGCAATTGAATTCACAAGTAGTTTCATGGGGTCGACTTCGTTGTAGCTGGGTCCTGTCTGCAATGGCTTAAATAAACTCCGTGCCGGAGATGAGATGGCCAAGGGCCCGCTTGTACAGCAGTCAGGTCAAGGCATGTTTAAAGAGCGCGATAAAACCATCATGGCTCCGCGACTTGCACCATCCCAGCTTACCATGGCTCGTGATATGATTAACAGCAGTCGCTGACTACTTCTCAGATGGCTGAAGTGGCTGGCTGCGGCAAACGTTCGATCATAACTATCAGTGCAAACCTCTGAATGTCTAGGCGATGTCTCCGGGACTCTGAGGCTGTGTCATCAAGTGCACTTAACTAACTAACTACAGGCAGCGAGTGATGCTTGGACGACAAAGACTAGTACAATTGAAGTAAGCGTCTGCGGAATGTGGGTACGCGCCGCAACGCACCGCAGCCAACCGCTTCTTCGCCAGCTAATCTAGCAGACTCCATGTGGAGGAATGTGAGCACCGAGATCTTGATTGGATGCTTCTGTTACCAGGGTGGTATCGGGGGGCAATGCACATGACTTTATCCCTCTTGGCTGGCCGTCTATTCCGAGTCTGGGCTCTTGCAGCGTATTTCCTCACAAGAGGGTCCTCACAAGAAGGATACCTTCTCAAAATGGTCTACTTAATCTAATGATCCTAAGTTGAATAGATACACATGGACTAGCATATGGGAGCTCACTCATGAGATAGAACACACAAGGCGGTCCAGATGAAAGGGCGTTCATATCCCATATCACGACATAAACCATGCTTCCTATTTCTTTCCTTGCCTTAAGAATCCCTACTCATAGCCATAAAAGCAATGTTCATGAATAAGCCATAAGTCCAGCCAAACGTCTGCGGATCAAACATGAAAGGCTGCTCATAGCTCCTCCGACGAAACAGAATGGAATCGCAGGCGCGTGGCTGGGGTCGCTGGCTCCGGCTGATCGAGCGCCCGCGAAACCAACGACAGAATTTTCTTATCGTTGACAAATCTACCGTCAGCGGTAAGCTTCTTCTCCTCCTCTTCGAAAATGATAAATATCGCATTATTCCCGTCAATAGTAGCCGTGCGATAACACTGCGCTGGACTGAGGCTCTGCATATTCTTGTCGTATAACGAATAACCCTTTCTCGTATACTTCGCCGCAACACGTTCTACCGGCGACGTATCCGATTGATCCACTTGGAGGTGGTCCGATAACCTCCAATCCTCCCGCTCATAGCTCCAAAAGGTAATATCCACGTATCTAGATGGCGATGGAGTTTCCCCTCCCTGTGGGATATTATCAGCAGGAACACTATGGTTATGGATGCTGCCATCGCCCGGCCGAGGAGGTGATGCTGCCGCCCGGGGACTCTCTCTGGGGTCTGACTCTTCCTGGTGGAGAGCGACCGTAACTGCATTCCCTGTTGTCTTGGAAGACTGTGCGTAATTGGGGTCCACCTCGTGTGCCACACTGGTCGTTTCATCGTGGGTTCTCATTTCCGGGGTCTGCAGCCCTTGTCGACTAGTTACTAGCTCTAAAGCAGGCTGTTCCTCACGCGAAATATTGAGTTCCTCCTCGAGACGCTCGCGCTCAAATCTCTTATCTAGTTCCTCCTGCTCTTCCTGGGCTCTCTGTAGTTGGTCAAGATATGTGTCCAAGGTCGGCTGCCTCATGTCATCTGAGCTCCCTTGCCCAAGATCTACAGCCGGTGTATGTTGGTTTGAGTCACGCATGCGCGGTATAGCTTCTAGGGATATTCTCGTATGCTGACTAGAGCCATCTGCGTCATCTAGGGCCGGTTGGTGCCTTATGCTTGAGTTTCGCCGCCCAGGAGATGGAGTCGTATGTTCTCCATCCTCAGAAACCGAGACCGCGGTGTTGTGCTCCCACGATTCTAGATGGACTAGCCTCGAACTAGACGGCATGAATTTAGTCTGAGGGGCAGCTGCTGACCCTTCCGGACGCTCCCATGTCAAAAGCTCCTGGTCAGAGACGTCCTCATCTGAATTTCCAGTGCTGGTTCGTTCTAGCTCCATTGGTTCTGGGTCCACTGATGGTTGCTGTAATCGACGTCTCCGTGCTTGGATCTTTCTCATTCGTCGTTTCTGCTGAAGAGCACGTCTTTCCCCGTTGCCCCCGGCCCCTGATGGGCTACCTGGTACCTCCCCTCTTTCCTGTGGATGAGGGCCCAGCGGTGCACCTGATCCCTGGCTATCCGATGGCCTGGTTTCTCCAACGAATAATGGCGACCCAGGGGGGTTGTCCGTAGGGAAATATCCTGTGCGGCCATCAGCAGACCCCGGCCGTGCAGGCTTCCCAAAGAAAGCGAAGTAGACACAGCGTCGGACCAAGAATGTTGTAATTGTGTCGGCAACCTCGACATCCGCATGTAGACGGTCTAAGAAGAGCCAAGGACTATCCTGTTTATGCGTACGCATTCGTGGCATGCCGCAGCGAGCCCGGGCACTCACCGAGCTGTCCGCAAGAAGCTCACAGGTCTCCCCGGGCTCCTCGGGAACTGCGGCGGCGAAACAGTCAACAACGCGCTGAACCAAAACATCGAACTGCTGCGGCTCGTACCGGAAACGACCAGGTTTTCGGGCCTGGAGTAAGGCGGCCCGTGCAATTTGGTGGTCAGGAGAGCCGCAAGTTAAAGCCCTGATTTCTGGCGAATCAAACCCGAGCCGACGGGCAAGTTCGGCCATCTCGAAGATCGCCCTGTCGTCGGCCCTGCCACGTGCTGGCTTGGCTAGTAAGTCGTCGTCATCCTTTGGGTCTGGCGGCATCAAAGGATAATGTCTCATGGCATACAGCCACACCTGTAAATACGCTTTATCAAGGCGCTCCGCATCGGATCCACGCTCGGACCGGAAAGCCGACTCCGAGGTTTGGATGATGCTCTCACTCTCTTCCGAGGGAATAAATATCGAACTCATGGATTTCCATACAGAGTTGCTTGATGGGCCAATCAGCCGCTTCACGCACCGCGAGCAGCTTTCTAGATACTTGAAGTCCTCGAAAAAGGTATATAAAGACGGGATCAACCCGTCAAATTCTTGCACGCGATTCCATATATGTCGTCGCTCCTCGTCACTGAACCCAGCGAACACTTGACCACCAAGGACCAGCCCACGGGCCTTCTTCGCATCGGTTCTGCATTTTCCTGGTGCCATCAGCTGGAGGGCGTCAACTGTGTCCCCATCGATCTTCTTCAGGGCTGAAGGATCTGAGGCAACCAGAGAAGACCAGAAATCTCCGATATGGTCAAGATACGTGAGGATCTCCTAATAATTCTTGATCAGCAAGGTCACCGGAATAAGCGGGTACGTTCCATAGCTTACTTCCACACAACCGGTGGCAATTAGACGGTGAAGCATACTGATTCTCATACCATGGAGCCAAAGTCCTGGGATTGCTAATAACCGATCAAACGCTCGTCGGAGACGACGGTTTCTTTTATTGTCCAGTTGGTCTAGGCGATCTTGGTTGCTCGGCGACATTCGGACAAACCAACGCTGTCGAAAAGCCTCGTTGCCCTCCAATTCATATTGCCGGACCTTACGATATATTTCCCCGTCTGTTGGTTTCTTTTGATTGTCATATTCCTCTAGGAGGGAGGTTTTTAGACCATCACCGAGGTCTGTTTAGATCGTTAGTCTGAAAGATGCAAAGATAGTATGTAGGAGCTGTCGTACCGTCTGAATAGAGATCTACCGTCCACCAGCGGTCCGCTGGAGGCAGCATCTCAGCGCCCGCTTGCACTCGGTGACGTCCGTGTAGGGCCCGCAGCTGCCCAACTGTGAATCCCAAAAGGGGAAAGTGTTGTGGATCATTAGTCATCAACGACCTGCGCGGAACATTCGCCTTGTGGAGAGCAAGACTAAGATCATGCTGAGACACAATGGCCGGGACATGATTGTCAACATCCAAGCGACGACAGCGGTTTTTACGGAAGATTTCACGAAGCCGGTTCAAGTTCTTGGGGTCCAGATCTCTGGGTAATGGAGGGTCATATTGAATTTGGTTGATATGGACTTTCGCGGTTCCAAGGTATTTCAGGCGCCGTTCCGTCGCCAATTGGACTTCTTCTTCGGTGAATAATGCCCTCTGCATTGCGAAGAAAGTTTTGCAATTAACAAAATCTTGCAGTGGACCGGAAGTCGAACCACAGATATATATACTATTATCCATCGACAAGTTTATGCCTCAACCGCAGCAGAGTGGGTCCCGTTCCCTATCCGATTAGCGCCCGCAGAACCGCCTCATACTTCCGCAGCGGTATGACCCCTGCAAGATAAAAAGACGGTATCCACGACTTGTATGAGCCACTCCACACATCATTACACTCTTGACCTTCGGTCACTGTCTTATCTCAATAATGGAGCCTAATCATGACAAGCGCAGTACTAAGATCGATCTGGATAAGGTTCTTCGCTCGAATACGCCAATCAATAAATCCGCGGCGCCTGTGTCATCACCTCCAAGAAGCGATGCTAAGGGCAAAGAGGCTGCTCAATCCAGTGGACGTCTGACAAAAAGAGGTGCATCTCCACCTTTCACAGAACCCGACCGTAAGATCATCCGTGGCCCGCCGCAAGCTTTAACTCTCTCGAAGATCAACGAAGCAGGAGAGGCTGCAGAGTCAGATCCAGTTGTACGAGATGAAGCTCCCTGGAAGGCCTTCAAGAAATTCTATGATTGTGACATTGCAGGAAGGGTTACTGTGTGCACTCGAGAATCTGGCTGCCGTGGCCCTTGGGCCATTCGCCAGTACCCCGGAAAAGATGCAGACAGAATGTTACACATTCTCCGTTGTATCCGGCACGCAAAGGTAGCCTCGGCTTTGGAATGTTTTCAGGCTTCCGGCAGACTATATACAGTTGGCAGGTTCTATCCCATTACACTTGAGCATGTCGTCGCCTGCAAAGCCTTCCCAAACCACCTTCAGCTGGCTGCTATTATGTCCCAGGTTGAGCCTTTCCCTTCCATTCCTATGGCGTTCTGAAGCTAACCTTCGTAGTTCATTGATGGCCTCTCATATCTTGTCTCTAACAACCTTCATAATCCGTCTCTGGACTGTTCTGATGTCCTGATGAATCTTGAAGGGGATATTCAGATCGGTAAGACCACCACGGGTTGAAATTGTTGTAGACCATTTCCTGACCAGGTATCTTAGCACGACTTGATTGCTTGTCTGAACGGCCGCCGGGTAGAGTCCGAACAAGTGACTTGTTTCCCGTCGCACGAGTATTGATGCAGCTAATGCAGAAATACGTCAAAGACGATGGGGCAATCGGGATTGACGATACTAAGCGCTGGAAAAGTGACTCGGCCTCGGCTGCTGTTGAATTACTTTCCGCGACGACGTCAGCCGAGTCCTTCGAGGAACTCAGAAAGGTTTTTATTCTCTCCCGTCGTCTTGGAAGTTGCTTACATCCACCAGGAGCGCCTGCTAAGCAAAACCCGCTGGACTCCTGGCGACCTGGTTGGCCTTGCGTGGTTTGCCTTGATATCTACTCGCACTTTTTATTCGTACGTACCTGAGTCGGATAAATAGAAATAAATTGCCTGTGATATTTCTACCATTGCCACTGCCAACGGAATGTGTACGTTGCTAAAACATGAAGAGGGAAACGAACAGAGACCAGTCCAGCTGGTCAGTAGCCTAACAAAGCAAGAATAGAAAAACTGCCGTTTTATGAAATGCTGGATAGCGAGAAAATAGCGTAGATCCCGAGTTTTCTTAGCCTAACCAGAAGGATGTAGCATGGCAAGAAATTGAGTCTTGCTCTCGTCCGCGAAGGTTTCAGTTTTCCCCGTCTCCCAGGTGTTCCAAGTCAATTCAAGGGCCAGTACTTCCTGATCTTCCTCAAGAGCACTGTTTATTGCATCTCGCCTCAGGAGGCCAGTGAACACATTCTCCAATTTTTGGCGGATATCGACAGGGGAATTTCCGTACAGAAGGGGCATTGTCACTGGATCCAATGATTCGAAGAGACGGACAGTGCCTGGGCGCATGCGTAAGACACAGGTTATGAAAGCATCGATTTGGTCATTGGTGAATTTGTGACTGCTCCTATACGTTTAGGTTAGTTAAGGCTCGATAAGCAAATGGACAAACGTACAACGTCCGTATTAACTGATAATCAGCAATCCAGAGGATGCCAAATCCTAAAGAAGCTGCAAACCTTCACCACCACCTCCCCCGACGTACATGAGTGCTGGAAAACCTGCCCCGACGAAACTCTCTTAGTTGTGCGATGCTAGGCTCATCACGGCAGGCGTCGAGGACACAGTTAACTACTGTGCCATGGCCATCCACAGAGAGTATCTCGAAGTTCAGGAAGAGAAATATTTGGGCAAAACGTCTCGCCAGAGGACCAAGCGTTGAGAGACCGTCCTGATCAGCTTCAAGCACTCGAAAATAATTCACAGCTCCCTCTATTCCCTGCCATACTCCGGGAAGGCCAAGAGCTTGTCGGATGGGCATAGAGGCGTTCTTTTCTGGGAGTTCCAGTACGAACCCTAGAGGACCACGTGGGAGAACGCAGTCCCAGGCCTTAATAATGTGCGAGATCTGCTCATTACTTAAAGTGCCCCAGTTCTCATCGCTGGGATACCCCTTCTTCTCCTCCCGCCGGAACCGACAGCACTGCAACTGTCTGGTGATATGGTGCTCCCGCCAGTCATGTGTTGAGTTGCCGCTAAGAGGCCATCGAGGGCTGATTGGCTGGACGGCCAAGGGGGAGCCGACGGAACTAGGAGGAGTCATATAGTATGGCGAGGTACCTTTTTCTGACGCAATAGTAGCGATAGATTCTGGCGTTGACGTATAATGCATGGAGGATCCCGTCGGGAGGGGTGGATCAAGGGTGGTAAGTGGTTGATTCGCTGATGGAGAGTTCTCCGAGTCAAGGGACGCAAAAGGCGAAACAGTACTATCGGCCTGATCTTCCATGAACATAGGCTCCGGGGATGTTGTTATCCCGGCTGGCCTCTCTTCTCCGACTGTATTCGTCGCTGTCATGGACAAAACACTCTGTCCGGAGTCGTAGAATTCATTGAGGATGTGATCAAATTCGTTGTCGACATCCATTTCTGGATTCGAAAGTCCCGATGACGTGCAGTCGCCATCAGCGTTTGAGAGTGACATCGCATCTGTGAGGCTTGCACTATCGATCTCTACAGGAAGAAGGCACCGTTAGACCAGAGCGAAAAGCGGGAATTGAAAATGATCCCTACTGTACGGCATGGAAATGAGATCCATGGGTTCTTGACTCGGCATTACAAAATCCACCATGCCCACCTCATAAATCCCACCAAGCACGTAATCTACCTGGTTCCTTTCGAGTTTCCGGAGATCGTCTAGATCGTCGCCCAAACCTTGAACAAACTAGCAGATGTAAGCACCCGTATTTTCAAGCCGTACCCATTTACCCACCTCGCGCAGGCGCCTCTTGTCTAACATGTCCGAACTGGGTCTCTGAGCGATCCTATGTTAGTAGCTAAAGAGAAGAAGAGCCGTCTTACCTCGAAGCCGAAACTCACGGAGTACGTGTTCTGGCACCGGATATTCGACGACAACACATCCCAATTCACATTCACCATATGCCAACGGATATATCCACCTCTTTGAGCTAGTCTCATCACATCTAGTATATAATCCACATGTAGCAATCCCAACCGCTTCAGTTTCCGGCCCAGTCGGTTGGTAAACTAGGCAGTGTGAGCGTCGGTTCTCGTGTAAGGGGGAGATTGACGCACGTCGGAGCAGCCATCCTCATCGAAGGAAAATGTATCGGTCGGATGAGCCTTCGAAGAGAAATGGTCAGAAGATAATCAATACTCGGTGTAAGGGACGCACTCACGCTGAGACCGAGGGTGATGACGAGCATCCTAGCGGACCAGCCGCAGAGAGAATGGAAAAATAAAACGAGGGAATAGCACTCGGTAGCGAGAGACGACGGTTGACGTTATTAATGGAGAGAAAGCTCGGTCGGGGAGGGAGGTAAGGACAGAAAGGTGGCCGGAAATACAGCCTGGGGTTGGAAGGGAACATCGTGGAAAGAGGGGAAATAGCTGGGTTTTATAATAGGGGAGCCAAAAATGGCCTCTGAAAAAAGAGGGTGGGCAAAAGTGTTCAAAGCTGGTCAGAAGAGAGTTCCTGGGAGTTGAACGAAAGTATTGACAAAACCGTGGCCTTCATTACTGGGGGGATTTACGCGCCCCGCCCGTCAAAACCGAAACGAACGCCGTGGCCCTTATCGGTTCCTGCCGATAAATGCAAGAATAGATGAAGGCAGCTACAGGAAGCATCTTTGTTTTCAAGAACGAAGAACGTGTGTTTAAAAAGACAAGCGTAACATCCAGGTCCAGCAAGCAAGAACACTAGACTCAGGTTTTTCCGCTCCGACGCTTTAGACCCTTTCTGCTCCTTTCCTACTGTGGCATCGTCTCCGTTTCTACATCCGTAATTAAAGGGCGCCGAAAATAGGAAGACACTCATTTCTTTAACAACTAAATATGCCACGCGGTCGTGTACTACTTACAGCATCTCCATACTTGGATCCGGGGTGGAAAACTCAGGGCGTGGAGGCGATGTCCAGACCGGGCTTCACCATATCACGTCATCGATTTGCTCGTCCAGGCAAACCCATGTCTTCGCTTTGTCGACGAGTTGAGGTACCGTCTGAGTATTCGCTAGCCTTTAATGCTTTCTTACGTCCGAGTGTAGGTGTATTAGGAAGTCTGGACAACAAGTGAGAGGAAGACGAGAAAGAGGAAGGTAGGGAAAGAAGCGGAAAACGAGATTGGTCTCCGCGTTGTGATGGTCGGGATGCATTGATTGGGAACAAGTTGAAATGGAAGATGGCTGGCTTTTAGAGAACCGGTGAAAAGGGGCCCAGAGAAAAGAAGGTATTCGAAAATCCAAAACACCACAAAATCATACAAAATAAATATCTTTTACCTCCCCTTTTCTTTATTTCTAATGATGTTTTCACCGTTGGCGATTTAAAGATATTTTAAATTTTCCGGATACTTGATATCTAGTTCACATCACTTCACGTAAGGCAGTAAGCACCTTACTATCCTGGATCCACATCTGTCACCGTCTTTAACAGCCAAACACAAGTTGCAAACAATTTGACATGTAGCTCTAACAGATTCTCTAGAGGTATGGCCCTAACATCGCCTCCGGCCTTGAACAAACGTATTGACGCATCTACTTCCCTTCTGATCAACGTTCGGCAGCCATGCCTCAACCCTTTGAGAGCCCTTTAGTCTAGCCTAGTCATCCACTAAAGCAATACAACCCGAACACTTTCCCCAGATATTAGGACATGACCATGGAATAAGATGGAGGGAAGGGAGAAGAACAGGGATATCTTAAGGCAAAGATATAAGGAAAGCAAGCACACGATATAGGATAAATGCTCCGATGAGGACAAAGGAAAACAGTGATGCAATAAGCCCCAGATACACCCAGGTCGGTACGTAGATGACAATATGTTGTGCACCACGGTGGCGACTTATATCGTTAAACAGTGGCTTCTCCGCTCGAGGGGGCTTTTCATGGGGCGGAATTTTCTCCATTATCCTTCTGGCAAGTGTATCAAAGGTATCAAGTGTTAAACTCTTTTGCGTTCGGAGGTATATCTAGATAACAAAGGCATTAGCATTGTTTATGATGAAAGTAGGGCTGATCTTCCTCACGATATTATTGCCAGTTATCAGCTTATAGAATTAAAACAGGTTGACCATACTCGGGGACGAGGCCTCCTTTAAATCATCAACAGAAGATACTTGTAGGGGAGAGGGAAGAAGACTGATACTGCATGGCGCAGAAACAAGAGATAATTCTCCGTGTAATCGGAATCCTATGAGGAGATTCTGCGGTCGTGGGTGGGCAAGCGCTGCGGTTTAAGCATCATACGGGGAAGCAAATGAAATTGGCACCGCTGATCCACGTCGGCGATCATAAACAAGCGTCAAATCGTTTTGCTTAACACTAAGATATTAAGATTCGAACTCAGCATCCCACTCACGCAGATACAGCAATCTTCTTTAGTCTATAGCTCATGCCATAGGAATGCGAACTTGAAAGCCGTCTTAAATTTCTATGCGGCATGACTATTCTACAGCAACTGCTGTGGTCTGCGGATGAAGAATTGAAATATCCCTGGTGTCGATATTGATAGGCCAGGAACATGTCGAATCCCAAAGGTTGAAATGCTCCACATCCGCAGAGCTTGCGAGCAATGAGGATGACATCATCGAGTCCGATCATCTGCCTCAGCGCAGAGTTCTGAGGCGCTAGTTCCGCAGCGCCCGGGAAAAGAACGAGCTATCGACTTAGTAGTGGTCGGGTCCGCCACAACTATCCGAGAAATGACTCATACCATGTGGCTGGAGAACGCGAGCAAGATCCCCATTCTCCGACCGCAGCACTTCAAGATCCCACCATTCAATATCCTGGACGTGGCATCCGAAGGCTTAACTAGTCTATCCAGGGGTTCTAGTCTCTAGAAATGTTAACCAGCCAATAACCCTGTGAAGCTATTCACATATTACTAGTTGTGGCTACATTCACTCATTCCTTGTTGCCGAAACCCTGCGGGTGGAACCGGAAATCAATGTAACATTCCTAATCAAACACACACTTCTTGGCATCGTGGACCGTGGTCTATAGAAACACCACCAGCTCCCCATCAAGAGGGCAGCCACGCTCCACGTCATTCTCTCATCCAACGATTTCTCAGTCCGAAGCATTGAGGCACTTCTACAACTGCGCTTGCCATTACCATGTCCTATTCCTCGCCAACCTCCGTCTGGGGCAGTAAGTCTTCGTTATGACCGATTGATCTCACTTTACTAGAAGGGCAATGACTAGAAGGGCAATGAGACATCGCTTCAGGCCGGTTCTTATGAGTTTGATATATTTATCACGACGGCTGAACCTCCCTAGGCTCAGGGCAGCTATGCTTCATCCAGAAAGGCCAGGAATTGGGTCAGTTTCTCGTTCGCTAAGGGCATAGTTTCGTGGACCACCCAAGGACTCTCCATACACTGGGCCGACAAGGATTGCTGGTCATAATCATGAGCAGTTATTAGTGCCGTCTGACTCAAAACCCCCCTATCATCCCCAAAAGTATGTTCAAAAAAATCAGCTGGCACTTCTCCTTTTAGGACAGAAAGAGCCGAAGCCTCCAATGACCGAAAGAGTTGAACGGTGCCCGGACGACTATGTAGAATGAAAGCGATAAGGGCATCGATTTGATCGTTAGTAAACGTGTTCTTACCGTTGATCCTAGCAATCTAGGTTAGTTTTAGTCAGCATGGAAAGTCGTGAAACATACATAAGTTCTACCAACCCCTCATCACCGATCAACAGGATGCCGACACCTAATAACGCCGCGAGCCTCCACCACCATCTGCCTCGTCGTATATGAAATGCATGAAACCTATTTTTGCGAGCTTTCAACGTTTTTGAAGCTATAGGATCATCAACGTAGGCTTTAAGTATACGGTCAACTGCATCAGTTTCACCCCGTTTACGTAGTCTTTCACAGTTAATATAGAGCAATATCTGCGTGGTGCGCCTTGCAAGAGGTCCAAGAGTAAAAGGATTTCCCTTGTCATAATCCGCATCAAGCACCCGAAGACAATTGACCCCTCCATTTATACCTTCCCATTTTTCTGGGCATCCGAGCCGTTTGAGGCTTTTTTGTGTAGGAGCTCCTTCAAAGAGGGATCTCAACATTTTTGAAGGATCCTGTGTGACAAGGGAGGTTGCGGCCCTAAGGATTGCGTGGATCTGGTCATCATCTAGAGTCACGTCCTTCCTGCGGAATGTACATGACCGCAGCATGGTCATCGCTACCTCTCTCTGCCGTGGGGCAAGGACCATTCGCGGTATAGCAGATGTCTGATTATGTGGCATGTGTCCACTGGGAGTACCAGGGAGGATGAGCTGTTGAGGAGCGGCGGGAGAATTGAACGGATAAGAGTAGGATGACGGAGAAGACAAAGATCCTACGTCAGACCCAGAAGAAAAATTGGGTGTGGGCGGCGCTCCAGAGTGAACAGAAGGGTTGATTGACAGCAGTCTATTGGTAGACATGCCGCTAACAGGACTATCGCCATTGCTGGGAAGAGCGAGCGATTGTCCTACCGGAGAGTTGACCGAATAGGGGGGAGTAGGATAGCTAGTTGCGCCGACCATTTCAGTGCCATTCAACGTCGGAGTTGTAGGAATATCATTCCCTAGAACTTGTTGATCGGTCATTATTTTACCAGGGTAACTTGAGAAACACGACGTTCTCCGCTCATAATTCGGCGAAACTTGGTTGACCAGAGGCTGGATTGTCTGCGGAAATCCTGTAGGATATGACCTTAATACTGGAGTACTCTGCGAGGCTAAGATGACAAGGAATAAGACATGAACAGCTGTTACCTGATGGCAATAACGACGTAGGCACGTGGGGTTGAGTTCTCGGCTGCACTAAAGCACATTTTACGATGCCAGTGCCATAAAGAAACCAACCAATATTTTCCCTTCCGAGCTTCCGGATCTGATTCAGATCATCTCCGAGAGCTTGAGCCAGCTGCAAAGATATTGTAAGACCGAGTACATGTATTCTCTCAGTCAACTCACCTCGCAACGCCCCCTATCATCCAGAAAGCCGTGTCCAGGCCCCTGCGATGTACAAGATGAGTGGTGGGAGGAACTAAGATGAAGGAAATCGATAATGGGCTCACTCACCTCAAACTCCAATGAGATCATGTATGTGCCTTCGCGCCAATGGAAAGTCGACGATATCTCTATTTGCGAGGTTTTCAGATCATACCACCCAATATAACTCCCTGCTTCAATCATTCCCAAGATTTCAACGATAATTATAAGGTCGAGTGATCTCAGTAAGTCCCAGTTCTTCCCAAACCGATCAGCCAACTCAGACATTGTGAGCGATATATCGATCATCGACAACTGGTTATATACGTCGAGGCAAGCATTATCGTCTAAGTAAATCTCGTCGGCCGCATATTCCTTTCACATGGTTAGCATATGTCGGGGAGAGAGGGGGAGAGGGAGGGAGAGAGTGTGGGGGAGTGTGTGTGGGGGAGAGCGGGAGGGTGTGAGTGTCGCATGAGAAACGTACGAAAACGCCGATTGAGAGAAAAAGCATTTTAGCGGGCCAGCCGTCAGAATCATATAAATAATACAAAAAGATGAAGTGCGGTAGGTAGCGAATGACGGCAGTTGAGTTTATTAACAGACAAAAGATGATTTAGTCGGTCGCAGGGTGAATTGGAGGGAGGGTGGAAGGAGGGGTGGGCAAGAGAGTCGAGAAGGAACATTGTGGAAAGACGGGGAGATGGAGAAACCGCGGGCTTTTTATATGATGGGCTAAGAATGGGCATAATAAAGAGTTTGTTCAACATTGCACAGAGTGTCATAAAATCGTTTAAAAGAGCGACCGACGGAGTGTCGCTGAGGGCAGAATCGATGGTTTAACATCAAGAAGCTCAGCGGCCCTGATCCAGAATCCTAGAAAATTGGGGCTGGTTCCCCCCGGCCTGGTGGCGCCAAGGCCGTCGGTTCCTGCAGATCGGAGAAAAATCATAATAAAATCATTTTTCATTTATTTGAATGCAATCCAATTTCTTTTTTCTTTCCTTTTTTCTTTTGTATTCTTTTTCCTTTTTTCTCCATTTTCTTTTTTTTTTTTTTTTCTTTTCTTTTCTTTTCTCTTTTTCTTTTTCTTTTCTTTTCTTTTTTCTTTTACTTTTCATTTTTTCTTTTTCTTTCATTTTTTTCTTTTTCTTTTCATTTTTTTCTTTTTCTACTGCCTTCCATTTAATGCTTTTTTCAATACCACTATATTTAATATTCGGCAGGTTTTATTCTGTTCGGATTTTCGCGTGAGACAATCCACCAACTTTATCCATTCGTTCGATGTAATCATGCGAGTGGTCTCATTTCCCCAGACTCTCTTTTCCTTGGTAGCCTCCACGGGTCTAAATCAGAATAATATAGCGGGTTCAATAGCTCCAGCATATCCATTTTTCGAACATTGCCTCTAGGATTAAACGGTCGTATAATACAAACTCACCTCAGAGCGGTTTCCTTAGAACCCTTACTTTCGAGCCATTAGGCAGCCACATATAGGCCCACCGAGTACCACTAGGCCTAAGCTGGTCATCCTGATTTAGTTACATTCGAAATGAGCTGGTAGGCGCGCTACAGATTTCATGGTCGCGCACCATATGTGCCCGACACCTGGTGAGAAAGTCCCGACCCCGATTCATGCAACGCTAGGCTGGTAATCCAACTCAACAAGCTTTACACCTTCATGAAGGTATCCTCTCACTGTTTCCCGAAGTTGGTCTCGGATTTCGGCTGTTGTGGAGACTGTCCGAGCTTAGCATATAATACACAAAACCGGAAAGAGTCTTACCCATCACCAGCAGCCCGCCTTGGTCGTCCTGGATGTTGGATAACCTTTCAATTTCTTCACCGGATGCCTCAAGCGCTATTATGTGTTGATAGTCGGGCACGCCTTGGTAGAGGCACGCTCGCTCGTTCTGACCAAAGAGCACTTGCTTCTGTTCAAGGCCGCTCCTTACATACATGGATATATGGAGTATCGAAGGGGACTTGTTGGAATCCGTCGGTAAACAAACATAACCCGCATGCAAGATATCATCATCCAAGAGGCTATTTAGTAGATGTCGTGCCGCAGCTACTTCATCAATTGACTCCACCTGCCAGACCAAATGTAATCGGCGAACCTGTGAGGTATATGTGTTATACCCGTGAATTAATCTTTTCAGATGGGGAATTGCTGTCGCGATGCCGAAACCGCCAGCC
The DNA here is from genome assembly GCA_023627535.1 of Aspergillus sp. S1802E. Classification (NCBI taxonomy): domain Eukaryota; kingdom Fungi; phylum Ascomycota; class Eurotiomycetes; order Eurotiales; family Aspergillaceae; genus Aspergillus; species Aspergillus sp. S1802E. Next base: position 75,530 of record JAMAHN010000055.1, read on the forward strand.
ACTACCAGGACACTTTCATACTGGCTGGCATCTATGGTCGGTCCGTGAGGACCGGTGAAGAGGGCCAGAAAAGAGACCGAACCATCCATCGCCCCGTCGGCGTAGCGAAGAAGGTCTGCAGAAAAGCCACGGCGTGGCTGGACGAGGAGTTCCATTGTTTCTTGCCTTCCCTTGGTCCAGGAGGCGACTGTGAAAGGATGCGTCTGTGCCCATGACCACAGGCTGACGGATGGAACCCAGAGGTTGATATACTGTCCGGCCTCTATCTTTATAGGTCGAGGCAGTAAGATCCGAATATGGGTGGCTGTCGCAACGGGGCTCTCGTTTTCGATTTTCCTTGAAGTGAACGAAACTAGAGCCCTGGGAGAGCCGCGTCCTGCACAGAGGCCATTTCGATATAAAAATGTCACCAACTGTAAAAAGAAGGTGAGACCGAAGATCCCGACAGCGACCAAAAGATAAAGTCTCGAATGGCGGCTTGCAGCCGGTAGATGCCGCCAAGTACCGTATACAAACAGCCCAGCGAAGGACTGATGCATTCGGAGGAATATCTCATAGGACAATCGGCGGAGCCACTGTATCGAAAGGATCGCAAGGAGGCTTAGTGAGATTCCTGCCTTCAGAATGTCAGAGAAAAATAATGAAGCACTCCGTGCGGTTAAACATACGATCATAGCCCAGAGATTCCTCGACTTATTTAGCGAAAAGCTAAACCCCGGTGCCTGAACTGCAGCAACGACATGAAACGACAGCAAGGCAACGCCCATCCAACCGCACGTCCGATGAATTTTCCGACAGGTGCGTAAGGTTATACCGAGGACGTCAGCAAGGTGGCTTAAGTGGCTGGTGGACAAAGGCAAAATCAAGTTAATGAGGGCCAGTTCTCCTGCCCGGTGGCCAGCACTAGACAAGGACCTCACACGAAAGAAGATAAGAGAGATATTGACCGCAATAAACGATAAGTGAAAAAAGACACTAGCCCGTGTCCATGGACCCCAGAATTGATGTCTGTTAACGATCAGAGGGAGCGTTAGATGTCGGGAAATCACGATAGAGATCAGATTTCTCCAACTAGTGAGGGTAGAGACAGCACGGGTTAGAAGAAGACCAGCCAAGATACCGCCAACCACAATGGCATAAGCGTCTTGCCCCTGCATTCTTCCTTTAAGATAGTAAACGTGGACTCAATCTGGATGAAGTTCTCCGGGAGAAGTTAAGCCTATTTATATATGGTGTGCCCACAGTCTGCGGTCTATCTGCGGCATGACTCCAAAAATAGATTGTATTCTGCGGGAAGTCAAACGCCAGTGTCCCGTCGTTCCGCAACGGCCCTCAGAGCGGTGGTTTACAATATATAATAGACATCCATACACCATTATTTGAGATTATTCTGTACCTCATCTACCTAGAAATTTGCGCGATGTCTAACAAAGTTGTGTTCATTAAAAAACGTCGCTCGGACAGTGCCCGGGCAAAGACACAGCAACGCCACAGGCGTAAGAAGGGGCTCTTTAAGAAAGCCGCAGAATTTAGCCTTGAATGCGAGTCTGACGTCTTTTTGGCCGTTCGTATCAACAAAACCGGACAAATATATACCTTAGATTCATCTTCTCGGAAAGAATTGTTAGATACATTATCGAATTTGGTAAGGCTCGTTAGTTTTTCCATATCGATCACAGGACTCACAACGCTAGGCAACATATTATCCTCGGCCCATCGAGGAAAAACTAGAAGACATTGTATCTCAAGCAGAGAATCGTCCGTCATTGGATCCGTCGTTAGGTTGAGGATGGAGAGAATGTGGCCTGACGCGGCTCATTGACTCCTCCTATTCTTTGGACTACATGATTCGCTTTCCACAATAAAGTCTTCTGCTATACATGAACCATGTATCTTATTATGCAATTGCTGAGCCCCGTAGCACCCAAGTTGGCGTATGAACAACTTCCTGCGGGGTATCCCTTCTGAATGAATGTACCTCAAGATTTCTTGACTCTCGTAGCGGACGGTACTGCATACACGAATCGGGCTAGAAGCAGTCCAATCGGGACTATCTGTGGTTCCCCACATCCGCAACGCGTATCCACCAATCATTGCCCGAAATCGCCAAGTTTCCGATTCCTCACCGACAGGAGCTATGACATGGAAAGAACAAGGATTATGAGACCCGGATCCCCATCTGTTCAGTCTAAGACAGTAACTCGATACGCTCATCGGAAAGGAGAATCGATATTGTTAGATTTGCAGAAAGGCATTCTGTAGTGTCAACCAATCATTATCTTTGCGGAGTCACCGCATCCCCAGAAGCTTGCGAGCCAAGCAAGATGACGTCACTGATTCCACGAAGTATCTGCTGAGGCGCTAGCACCGCATCATCTGGAGAAAACCCATCGTCCTCGTCCTATTGTCTGCAGAATGGCTCACATATCCCTGGTAACAGTACGTGCCTCGGAAGGCAGCCGCAGGAACAGTGAGAATGGAATATGAGGATATGGGCCTACAGTGAGAGATGATGGAGTTATCGATGGAGTTCGGTAAGCCACGAGACGGGTGTTGGCCGGAACCACACCCTGAGATTGGAACGGAACACCGAGTGGACAGTATGGAAATCTACGAATGACAGATATTAGAAGAGTTGGACTTCGGTTACCTTGGAGAGTGCTAGCGGGCGAACATCTCATATATCCTTCCTGTCTATGGAAGACGTTGAACTTTCAGAATTTAAGGCGCGCGCAGTATTCCCTGGTGGATGATTTTGTGTGGTTATTGATTTCGAACACCCTCTTTTCCCTGGACCCAGTAAGGAGATATCTTCACGGAAGGTGTTAACTTCATTGAATTAGAGTACCAATCGACCGTTGCATAGAGCGCAATATGGACATTCTGATCAAACAAATCTCAAGTACATGTGGAGGACGATCATGATACTTTGTCGTTTGGCTACAGTTCCCGAAGAAGATTCTTTGCCTCGTGGCCGAGTGGACTTACATCAAGGTGCCAACGTGAGCATGCTTCACGTGACCGCATCGAATTCTTCGATGCGGTCACGTGCTGGGCAGATGACCTCCCTTCGCTTGAGTTCCTTTGGATTCCCTTGACTTCGCTTATGTTCGCATCCGTGACGTCATTGAGTCTCGACTGACGTGGCAGCTTCTGATTGCAGGGAAGATAGTTTTTCCCTCCATTGTCCAGTCACTTGCTCAGTGAGCACTCAGTGAGCGCTCCGGGAGCGCTCCGGGAGCGCAGACATCCTTGAGCCGATTTTCTCGCCCTCATTGGCCCATGTACTCTAGTCACATGACCTTGATGGATGGATGCTGACTCACCCAGGCTGACCAGCGAAATCTTGACTATGTTGAACAATCCACGAACCCTCTTCTCTCTCCTTACTCTCTGAACTGAGACGCCTAAAAGTTAACGCGTGCAGTCCGCAACCAGGACTATCAGTTGCTAACGATGTCAAGAGATAGCTATCAACATGTGTGTATCTGTTTCGACAGTCATAGTTGCCTGAATGTGTTGGTTAACGTTCAACATACGTTCAACATATGCCACGATCCGGGAGGGTGAGCAGAGCACTGAGCAGGATGAGCAGAACCCTGAGCAGGGTGAGCGGAGGAATAACACCGCTTGGGTCTTCGCTCCATCCACACGTTTATCCATCAATACTCTCAGTCCTCACATCACCTGACGACACCAATCCTCGCCATCAGATTTATCATTCCCCGTGGAATATTTGTGCCTAAATGCGCGAGATCACAATATTATTGGATGTAGGTTAGCCACTGTGACTCGGTCGTTGAAGAGCTCTTCTGCTGGTCAGTCACTCACATTGCCTACAGAACACAGATACAGATGGCGAAGCGAATAATTCCTACAACTTACCCCGACTATCTGATGACGAGGTATGACTGTTTCTTGTACCGGCTGCGAGGTATCTAATACTGTTCTAGGCATTACACGCACTGTCCTACGCTTGCAGAATCCAATCGGCACTCTCTCGTGATAAGATCATCAAGTTGTACACACAAGTCTCAATGACAACCTCTTCCCTCGTCGACTATGATATCAAAGAAAATTCGCTCCCGCTATCATCTGCAACCACGTTGCACCTTAACTCATCTACACTACGTGTCGTTGGTAATTCTATTGCTTCTCATCCACGCAAGTTGTTATTACTAACATAGCTCGGCTTTTTGATCCCTCCTTGATACCTTTTAGCAAATGCACCCTAGCCGATAATATGACGACATCATTTCCAACTCCCGCTTCGGATCGATTTCATTCTCCGACACTGTCAAGCTCGACAAAGGCGCTAAGTGAACCACCTTCGGCGCTGATTGATGAGAAGGATTACGCCTCTAGCGTCTTTACCGAGCACAGATCTATGCAAAGCGAAAAAGACATCGAATTACCAAGCGTGCACGGCAAGATCGGGCGTGTTGAGAATGACTTTGACTCGGTCTTTCAAGAACTTGAAGAAATAGCATCATCACGTCAATTGCCCGATGTTCTCCCAGAGCCCTACAATGGAACAAACGCTCCAGACTCCTGTACGCGTCCTCCAACGGGAGTATCTGGCTGTCAAGAGATTCAAAGTGCGGATGCGAATGAAAACGCTACCATGACTAGCGGACAAGAGACACCAGCCTATGCGTACGACCGCGTTGAAGAAATAAGTCATAATGCGTCACATGGGTTTCTACCCCATCCTTCAGTTGGCAACGCAGAAGAGAGTTCTTATGAGATGGGAATAGGAGTTGTCGAAGAAGGTGCACATCGAGACAGCCCAGATATCACTGAATATAACAAGCATCTTTCGGAGACTTCAGAAGGGAGTCCGAGCTCGGCCAGAGACGATTCACATTCCACCGAATCAAACATGCTCGATACAGCAACAACGCAAATGCCAGCAAGAGGAACAGCAGAGGTAACTGATATGAAGCCGACCGAAAAATGCTCTAGTGGCCAAACTTCCGGCAATTGCCGAAGTGAACACTTTTTATCGAAACATCAGCTAGCAGTGGACGATACCCCACATGAAATCGAGCATATTGATGCTGAGGATCCATTTACATATGACGATAGCTTCATGGATTCGAGCGTTAGGGCCGCCGTGGAGGAGGCGTGTAGGTTTCTGGGGAATACTTCTGGGGGCCATGAATGTCCCTCTAGTGGGGTAACGAATACGATGAGCACGGATTTGAAACCGAATGCTTCGGCCTCATCCTCACCACCACCTGACAGCGATGACCAGCATACGCTTCCCAGCAAGGAACAAACAGAGATATGTCAAGTGTCTTCAGAAGAGAGCAGTAAAGTGTGCCGCAAGCGAAGACATTTATCATCATCTGAATCCCAGCCATCTCTCCGAATCAGAAATCTCAGGGCTCGTCTCGACAAAAGCGTGGTTGACGAGACAGCTCGTCCTTCCGAGCAATATAATGATCGTTGGAAAGGTCGATTCTCTCACCATACACTCCTCGCCATCCTACTGCCCGACCAAAAGGACGAGATCGTAAGGAAAAGCAACCAAATTTTGAGGTCTGATTTGCCCGAATTCATGGAGAAGCACATGAAATTATGGAATTTGTACGGATTTTGGCCTTCTTTATTACTTCATCCGTCCAAGCTTCCTAATATGCCCTCTGTCCCCAAAGGTCGTGAGATTTGGCGGTATGTGCAGGCAATGGATGCGGAAGAGGAGACACACTATCTCAAAGTTCGGCTTGCAGATATCAAGGTGTATTTGGAATACGTGGAAGAGTTTGACAGACAAAAGCAAGCCGGGCATCCCGTTCAGACTGCGAAAATTCGAGCCATGGATAAAATCTGTGGCACTACTCGACAAACTGTCAAAGCACAGAAGGACAAGAATCGACTGTCGTTCCATGAGCATAAGCTCCGCGGCGAGCGGTGGTGGTGGTCTGGGTGTCACCTAGGCCATGGGTTCATTCTCACCTGCAGCGAAGAAACAGGGAAGAAAATGTTGGGTTTTCCTGGTTGCGCTTACTGCTTTCATTTCGCTGACGAATCTTGCAGAAATAGCAAGTCCTTCAAGTTGGATGCATTTATTTTGTATAATTTATACAACTGTAGGAGCATCCTAGCCTGTTGCAGCAAGTTCGACGGGATAGTGGACAGGCTCTTGGCCAACGAGCTTTCGACTGACGAACGCAACTTCCCCAAACAGATTAGCAAGAAAGAAATTCAGGAGTGGATCAGAGATGCAAAAGTCACCAGTCAGGCCATACCCACCATTCACTGGCAGGCCTGGAGCACCAATGCGGTGGCGAGCAAGGCCTCTCTGTTTCTCTCTACTCGTTCAAACACGCAGTTTTAAGATCATTGTCACGGCGCTGGGTACAGAATGTAGTAATGTAATCAATCAAATAAATCCATTTTATCCGGGAATGAGTCGAGCTACTCTATCGGCTTATATTTTGCTACTATCCTTCTTGGTCTGATTTCAAGTTTCCAGTTCATATCAGGTATGTTGCAAAGGACCTGGCTCTCATGCGTTCCCTGTGTGGCCGCGCCTCGCATCCGAACAAGCAAGCAACTCCTAAGCGAGCAAGGTGTCGACATCGTCAACTCAATGCCAGTTTGGACTTCCACCAAGCCTGGTCTTTTCCAGACAGGCGTACTACATCATCCAAGCCCTGGAGCACTGCACTTTTTTGACTGGATGATAGGACAATAGGTCCTTTAGAGCTGAGATCATCTGCCAATGACCTAGCGTCAATTGCGTCACGTAATTTCTTTGCGGGCGTAGGCCGTAAACCGCAGCAGTTTACCTTAAAAACCAGAAGATCAATTTCTGAGATGTATGGAAGAGACCCCGGCCGGACAGCCGAAATAGGTACGGCCGCAGACGGAAGATAAGGAGACTAGAGTTTGTTATTATCCAAACCCAAAAGAAGACTCCGTATTCTGTTTACCTGCCAATCTGGTGTGATATCGATCTGGATAAGTTTGCCGTTCGAACTCTTGTAGAAAAAGAACTGTGCCTGCTGTTGGAAGGGACTGGAGGGCATGGCAAGAAGTTTATCTTTGACTATCTTTGGCGCTCCTTGAACGGTAATAAGGAAGTCGACGTCCTAGTAAAGAGTTATGCCAAACTTCTTGTAGTGTTCAAGTGAATAAGGCTAACCTCGGTAGTACGATAGCCTCGGAGGTATTTCCAGAGACCCAATCCCCCAATAACTACAATTTTGGCATTGGAGAATTCCGACATCGTCTTTAGGATGTCAATGACAGAGCTGGCAGCAGCCTCGAGCTCCGCAAATGACGGTGCAGACATGATTCGGAATAATAACTGGTAGGTGATGATGGATAATAAAACTAAATGAGAGCGTAGAGCAGGTTTGAGATGAAGAAGAGGGCGCTTCTTTAGAGCCCATTTATATATATGGCGCTCTGGGATCCTGGGCTTGAGCCGTCTTCTTTGGGAAGTTCAATTGCTCAGGGCGGGGTAGGTCATCTGATCGGCTTATATGGCAGAGCACCAGTCACACCTATTTCTTAAGCGCCGCGCACCCTTGACCTTTTCTCATCCGAATCAGCTCACGTTGCATATTGCCGCCCATGACGAATATACAACTTCAGCTCCTATCGGATCTCCATCTGGAGTCTCCAGCTGCCTATGATATTTTTAGCATCGTCCCCAAGGCGCCATTTTTGGCATTACTAGGAGACATTGGCTACGTTACGGATGAGGGGTTTTTTCCCTTCCTTCGCAAGCAGCTGGCGATCTTCCGGGTTGTCTTTCTGGTCCTAGGAAATCATGAAGCCTACCATAGTAGTTGGACAGAGACAAAGTCTAGCATGGAAAGGTTCAAACACGATATAGATGGGACTTCTCAAAACGGCGAGGCGCTTGGAGAATTTGTTCTGCTCGACCAAACGCGCTATGATATCTCACCAACACTCACCATTCTCGGTTGCACATTATTCTCACGTATCACAAAAAACCAAATGGAGAGCGTCAGCTTTGGCCTAAACGATTTCTACCTCATTCGCGATTGGTCGATTGAAGCCCACCGAGAAGCACACATTGCGGATCTTTCCTGGTTGAATAAGGAAATTGACTTAATTTCGCGCTTGGAGCCTGACCGGAAAGTCATTATCTTGACTCACCATTGTCCTTCAACACATCAAGAGGTCGTCGATCCCAAACATATCAACAGCAAGCTTTCCTCTGGGTTTATGACGGATCTATCAAATGAGCAATGCTGGCAACGTGAAATTGTCAAACTCTGGGCTTTTGGGCACACGCATTTCAACTGTGATTTCCGAGACTTAACGACGGGGAAGAGAGTGGTATCTAACCAGAGAGGTTACTACTTCTCACAGTCTACAGGATTCAATGTCGAGAAAGTCGTCGAGTTTTAGGATACCTAAAAGAGGTTCTTCATTCTTGGGCAGAATCAACTTGATAAAGCGGACCATTGAACAGAGGTAAATCGAGTCGTGTCGGTCAATCTTGCTTGACTTGCAGAAGCCGTTGCTTTATAAAGACACGGCGGAGTCCCTCCAATATTGGATACATAGTTGGATCGCCCAGTTTTAGAGCATGATAAAACTGTTTATGCCCCTCTCTCAGACCTCCTTCAGTCAAAATGTCCGTTCCATCAACGAACTCTAGCATATACGTCAAAATTGCCAACCAGTAAGTCTCGCCAGCAGTTCCGTAATCTCGACAAAGCAAAAGTATAAGAGCCTCACAGTATCTCGAGGCGCTAGGGATTCGGACGGAACTTAGGTGTTGAAAGCGCCCTCGACCGCGACCTAAAGTAGCTGGAGGAAGCCTCGCGTCAGATGCTAACATAATGTCCGCACTGGTGTCGCGGAAAGCAGCCTCAAATTCTGGGAATTCCCAAAGCACATCCGACTTTTTGTACAACAGTATCGCAAGATCATAATCGATATGTAGGTGCTTATAGGGTCGCTGGCATTGAGGTGAATTTGAATGTGGGCAGTCTAAATATCGCGAGCAGAGATGAAAGCCAGCCTCAGCGATGGTGGAGAAGGAAATTTCGATAAGTGCATCGGGTACGACGAAGGACACGTCCTTCACAGTGTTAGTGAGGTTCGAAAACAAGGTTATTTCTGGACGGGATACTTACATCAACAACCGTCGGGACTCCGTAGACGGTTAACAGATAGTTGCCCCAAAGCAGATTTGGGACATTAATAGCATCGAGAAGGGAAGATATTGATGCCACTAGGTCATTATTCAGCTGTTGACCGTTAAAGTGAAAGGTGGTCATTGCGGATAGGAGTATGGGCGATGGAGATGGACGATGAAGCAGAGTGCAGACGCGGTCGGCCTTTTAAGTGGACGTCCGTATGTTTTCGGACGATTCAGCACGTGAGAGGGCGTTGTCGTTGGGACGAGACCAGGTCCATTTGTGGCTTAGCTCACTAGTTTACAGACACTAAGCCGAACTTTTACTGCTGCAACACCAGAAGCCGTTCGACTTCTTTTGGGCTGAAAATAAACTTCCTTATGTATGTCTGACAGGAAGTTGAGGACTAGAAGCTCCCGTTCACAAGAGCCTGCAAAGGGAGTTGCCTGATGTGGATTAGTGTATCGTTAGCCACGAAAAGCACATGTCTAGGTCATATGAACCATATTACCACGTATTTTCTTTGGTTGACAAGCCCTTAACTAAGAAAAGCGACTGCCGGAGAGTTAGTTAAAGGAAATGGGAAAGGGATAGTATTCTTCTATGTTGCCGGTTTTCAAGGCTAGTGCCCGAAATGAGAAACTCGGGCAGTCATGACGATTATCACGTGGACGTGAACAAAACTTGAGATTTAGCCCCGCCAAAACCCCTCAGTCAGAAATGTTTCCCAAGTCCCAGGCCAAAACCATGCATTAAAGGTAAGTTGAATATTAAGTAACGTACTATCATTCCTTTCTAATTTTATCTTGATCATATTAGGACTTCCATCATATTACTATTGCCTCTCGGAATGACTGACGCTGTGAGTGAAGTTCACAAACTATCCTCTACTGAAGAGGACCTGGTCAGCTCTATAATTCCAATACTCAATGACAATGCGGTTAATTCCACACAATTTCCCTGGGGCCACCTGTACGGAAGCGAGAAGCTTAGACCTGTCACGGAGGAGTTGAAGGCCGAGATATCGAAGAGGCACCCAGTGAGTTGGCAAATTATGACTTATTGTGTGGACTTACTGACATGAGAAGGTCGATGGCGTTGCAGTTTCTAAGTTTAGCCAGGGCGTGAGGATGCACAAGGACACAATGATAATCGCACTCGAACCGTCTACCTTAACAACAAAGACTGGTACATCTATTTTACTGGATAAGGGTTCATACGTTTATATTTCCGGAGATCCGTCGCTTTCTTCACCCAACGGTCGAGATTATGTGGACGCGGTGGTAGTTGTTTTACATAGAAAGTAAAGGGTGTCAAGAGGAACCTTTGCGCCCAGGGAATATGGTTATCTACTTTTTTTGTTTCGAGGCAGATGAGGCCATAGCTAAATCGTAGGTGAAATTTCCAAAACACAAGAGACCAGCCGATAATGCTATAGAGATCCACTTGGCGGTCAAACTTGCCTAGTGTTGTCACCTGAATTACACTGCGTATTACCGAAAGTGGCGTTCAAGAGGTCTTGTGGGTTGAATTGCACATCATTAAAATGGGGGTTCAACATGCCTTGTGGATTGCATTGGGTATCACCAAAAGGTGCATCAAAGAGGTCTTGCGGATTGAATTGTACATCGTTAAAAGCGGCACCCGAGATGTCTTGTGGATTGAATTGCGCATCATTGAAAGTGGCATCCAACAGGTCTTGCGGATTGAATTGCACATCGTTAAAAGCGGCACCCGATATGTCTTGTGGATTAAATTGCGCATCATTAGAACGGATTCCCAAAAAAGAGAAGTCGCCAGAGATACCCATCTCAGAGAGATTATGGGAACTTGCACCTGGCTCTCTCGCCGTCCGGCCAGAAGCACGGGGGTTCTGAAGGAAATACGTTTGGTATCCATATTGACTTCGTTCCGTAGGATAGAAGGCGAAGGCAGTATAAGGTGACCGGTGTCTTGGAGATCCGGTTTGCCCATGGCCGCTAACACAGGGTACTGCCTGTGGCTGACGCATACAGGATCCATCAAATGCTAGATTTCCTGAGTTCGGTATATGGCCTATGTCCCTTGGTAAACCTCTAACTATCTGGGAATCTGTTGTTGGTTGCACATCCTGTGTAAAGACAGTGCCTTCCGACGTAGTGGAAGGGACGGGCTTGTCAGGCCGCGTGTTACCATTGGAATCGCTATTGATGTACCGCCCGGTTTGACTTTGGGAATCCCTTCTGTTGACAGGCTCATCGTGGATTACGGTCCAGAAATCCGTGTTGGAAGGCTCGTGTTGCTGAGAATCTATTGAAGTTTCATCCGTGCAAGAGGGGCTCCGAGTATCTGAGCAAAATCAGCAGTGGTTAGATACTTCAATTCTTTGAAAACTCACTCGACGGGCTAGCCTCATTAGCAGATGAAACCTCTTGAATTCTAGTCACTGGCATGTCCAGAGCCCTCAGGCTGGAATGATTCTCGTTACCATTCCTTCGAGATTCCGCAGACATCTCTGAAAAGCTTCTGAATCGAGTCGTACTGCTGGATTCGTCTAGCGAAACGGAGCGAAATTCGCCAAGGCCCTGAAACACTCCAAGGTCAATAAATTTTCCCAAATGATTCATGAACTCCGTATCGTAGTGTTAGGATGAGCCCTGTGCCGTACCGTGGCTGGCTCTGCGGCGTAAGCGTAGCCTGCCTGCGAAGTTATTTGACTCTGGGCATAGGAATTATTTCGAGATAAATGAAAGTTCCCGAATATAATCTTGAGGGTGTTAAGAGACACATATGAAAACCAGATTGGGGCAAACTCAAGCAGCAGTATGGTATCATAAAAAAAGAGTGGCTAAGGACACTGAGAAAAATGGAACTGAACGTTCAACTCTTTTTGCTATTCTATATTTAATTCTTGGCGTGTGGCGCCGGGTTGGAAGACTGATATGCCTTAAACCGATATGTGAATAATACGGAAGCTTCGAGCTAGGAGCATGTTTTTAATAGTCCTGATGCTATCTGCGTGCATGGTAAGTAAAATAATGGTTAAGCAATAAACATCATAAATAGGCCCGAGTATTCTGTCTAAGAATATGCACATCGTGATAATCATGAACACTCTTCTCTTTACCGGTATATTACTCGTGCTTGTGCTATTGGGACTTTTCCTTATATTGACTCTCCTACGTCCCTTTTTCAAGAGAAGGTACTTTCCAGACCCTGAATCAGCTACTGTTTCTCCTCATTCGCATACCGATTAAAGTTTGCCCCAAACTTCTTAGAGCACTATCGTCGGAAGAGCGTGTCATTCGTCAACCAGTGGTAAGGATCCCCCTTCACCTATAAGGCATAATTCAAAAGCTTACGGCATAGAGACTACAGGCATTGTAGGCAAGATGTCACAGTCTGCAACGGAGCAGAGGGATCGAGATGACTCGAAAAATATTTAGGTGGAACGAAGTCCTCGTATGTATCTGAGAGGACTTTGCTGTGCATGCAAAAGAGGGACTGGAGTGATCCATGGGAGCGTCTGTTGTGGTGTATGTGGTCATGAGAGATGTCCAGAGTGCTTAGAAATGACAAAGCAATCTTAGTCAGGGCTTAATGCCATAATACTCAACCAAAGACGTGCAATCATTGATCAGCAAAGCCCAAATTGGCGTGATGCTCAGCTGAAGGAACGGGGTCCTTCTATAATTTTTCCTCGTAGTGTCTTGTTGCAACAGAGATTTTCACAGAAAGAAACGGAGATTGCTACAGCCTGCTACTGTGGGAAACGTACATGATGAGACATAATTTTACCCTGCACCAGCGGTCCATAATCCTCTCGCAGCATCAGCCTAGTACTGGTCTAGAACGCTCTGTATCTCTCTAGTTTGACTGTGATGAGCCCTTGGTTGTAACATGGCTGATTCTATTGCGTGGAATTAATCAGCCTGCGGAGTTAATTGAATCAGGGATAGGAGCGAGATTTAGATCCTACACTCAGCCAATGGAAAATTATTTCAAACAACTTCACAGTATCTATATAAAGTATATCATCATACGTCTGCATTGCTGCTTGATGCATGCATGCAACCGCGCTGTACAGTAAGTATTCGGTTCCTCTATTTTTCTTTCTTTCCTTTTCTTTTTCTAACAATGGCAATATAGCTCATCAATTGCAATTTCTATCAACAACTTCCTTCCACTCAGGGCATTCAAACCAATATGGGTCGAGGTACATACGATACCACAGGGGTGAAAAAGCCAGGTGCACCACCTCCGCCGCCCAAATAGAACCGGATGACTGTGATGTGAGGTGACCGGATAAAGATAAAGACGGGAAATTTTTTTTATTTTATCTGTAATTATAAGTATCAAATTGAATTATACTAAAACCAAAGAGGTTCGGTTTGATTGAGCTCCTAAGATCTAGGAAGTTATAAATCCAGTATGTAGCCCGATCAGCCAAAGTATATTCCCGCGCTCATCAACGACTTTGTTCTATTATTTTCTTTTTACGGTACATCTCTGTTTTCAACTTTCGATTACTTCATCCTATTTAGTTTGGATCTTTTTACTTTACGGCCTCCTCTTTCAAGCTTCAAAGTAAATATTTTATCTCTTGTTTCAAATCACCGGATAACGTAAGAAAGCTTGAATAATACTCGCTACTTTGACTGACATGTTCTCTTTTCAGGATGTGTTCCTATGGTTGTGTTAAATACAGCTGCGGCTATGAGGAACTAGAGCCTCGTGTGGTTCGGTGCGTCCTGGCTCTCAGTGAAAAAAAATGCTTGGGAACAACTCGACAGGATATAATACGTTTTAGCATTACTTGCGGAAAAGGATACTGCTCTGCAAGCTTACAGAATGGACAATGACAGAAGGACTCCTGTGCAAATCCACCTGAGACCACTTCGCTACCGGCGGAGTAGAGAACTTACGGCTAAGTTGTCGTCGAGTCAGCCTAGTTCGGTCAATGAGGCAAAAGATCTTAGCCATGGCGCGCAAAAGCTACCAGTCATACGCAACAGGGGTGGAAGTGGGAATAGCAAGGTCTTTGATCGGTCAGGCTACTTGTCAATAAGCCGTTTTAAAGCGTCTGTCGCATTGTACGGCTTTTGCAGCGTGGTATTCCCGCTTTTCGCTCCATTTTAGTCATCCAATGAACGGTTTTAGATTCCTATCCAAGCATATAGTGATCAGGAGCGACATTGCATAAGGAGAGGCTATGGTTATGTGCCCTAGAGTCCACTCTAATTAGTAGATGAAAGATGACTAGAATATGTTGTATTCTATTCTAAGCTTTGTATTGTTCGTCCATCGTAAAGTACTAGTCATCAATAGGGAAGGAGCCTGAAACTTGGATCCAGCTGTTGCCAGCCTTGCATTTCTTTCTATTCCGTTGTGGCTTACGTCAAAGTTGGCCGATAGATCGTGGAACCGTAATCCCTCAATATCTACTCTCTTATAATATTGATAATTCCAACTCTATTATCTACATAGGTAAGCTACCCCAGCGCTCAGCACTTCTACTAGCCCTGGTTCATTGACCAATATGCCTCGCCAGCGCGAGAAATCCGGCGTTGCAAAGCCGAAGTATCCCAAATGTGGCGCAACATCTTCTCGAACGTATGCTCGCGAAATGCATTTGACACGAGGCAATTGCACACCGTGCCCACCTTCAAAATCCGTGTCGAGCTACGATTCACCAGATTCAGCACCAACCTCGCGCGAGTGGACTTTTTGCTCTATTCTATTTGATATGCCCTCAAGGCTTGACGGTCTAGAGCTAGGCTACGAAATTGTCCATGTCAACGCATATGTGACTAAAATCGATACAAGGGTCCATCTTAAACTGACCGAAGAAACAATCATTGAGCTGCTTAGAGTACACTTTATCCATTTCTCATGGCGTGAAGCGTATAATGGAAAGCTTCAGGAGCTTGAAATCCTCAATACATGGTTCGAGTTGGCATTGGGTGAATCTGTCTACATAACCGATTATGAAACTCTTGCAAGTCTGAAGGACGGTGATGATGTATCGGTCGATATTTCCAGTCACATGAAGGAGAGCATTTTGGATATGTTTTACTCTCCATAAAGTTGTGCTTTTTTTGTTGATAAAGCAACTAGACTTGAGATCTTCCCGTTGTATGTTACCGTTACTTGCGATGCTGCAACGGCCTAGATACAGAGGCGGGTGAGCTCAATTCAAGTTTGTGCGGCACCATAATCGACCATATTTTCTTTGTTTCCCGCAGAGACCCTTTGACCTGAACTTCATGTGTTGCTTGCCAAGCCACCCGCGTCCCAGCATCCTAGGATGCTGGAAAGCAAAGGGCAATCTTGGCTATAAAACGCCCGTTTTCCTCACTATCTATGTATCTTTATCTATCTTTTTCATAAATTTGAATTTGGTCAGAACTTGTCTCCCATCCTAGAAGTTGATTCTTTATATTATTTCGCCAATTCTGGTCACGTAATCTTAAACCAAAACTTAGAAGACAGACGCAAAGCACACGGGTAATACTTATTACCGGCCGCTGAAAACTCTCCATCCTCAGAAACCGAGGCAGCGGTGTTGTGCTCCAGCGATTTGAGATGAACTAGCGTTGGGTTAGTAGTATCATTGGCTATGTTGCACAGTCCAATCCGCAGAGCTTGAGGAGTAGCTAGCGAAGAAACGGGTGGCTGCGGTGCGATGCGGTACGTACCCACATCCCGCAGACACTTACCCAAATGGTATGAAGAGCAACTGCGGAACGCCCCCCAGCCCTTCCCCAAGAATCAGACTCCGATCCAACAAACGAATTCATAAACGCCCAAAGATTATCAAATTCCCAACCTCTCCGTAAAAAGCTACATGTCTTCTGATGATAACGCCATGCCCTTTTTGCAACTCCAAAGGTTTCGGTGAAAACAGGCGAATTCGTTGAACTGCTTGCTCACCACACATCTCCATCCTGAGATGTTGGGTTGGCAGATCAGGCAAAGCCTGTGATTTCGCAGGAACAGGCGAGGCAGGGGTTACAAACGTTCATCAACAAGTAGAGATAGGAAGTGAGAGCGTGGTGCCGGAACGAATTCTCTGGGTTATGGAAGGAATCTGCCCACATTAGTACAGGCATCGTTATGACTGCCTGCCTTTGAGCTTCGTACTCCAATGTACCTGAATAGAACCTTGGCTCCTTCCGGGGTATTGATCCAAAAATAATCTTGTTACTTCAGACCAAGGTAGTCCCCGAGTATTCCTCAATTCTACCAAAAGACTTTCCTCCTCAGGCAACCATGGCAACCCTTTTCTGGAATTTTCAAGGGAGCCGCTGTTATCCAGAGATCTTGCATGCCCTTGACGCGTGGCCCAGTGGACTTTTTTTCGGGCCCCTGTATTGAGTTTCCCCTTTCCAGATGTGACGCTGGCGATTTCAGGCTCAAATATGCATCGTGGGAGTGCTGCTTCAAACAGCCAGGAGAGAAACTCTAAGCGAGCGCTTGTCGGCAATGATAAAAAATGCTCACAGAGGCTGGGGCAAGAATCCCCAACAGACGAAGATGTTGCGTCAAGCCTTTGGCGTTTAGATGGCAGTCTTCTGTCTTCGATCGTTCCGGTGAGTGGCCGTTTGCACTGTCTAGTTCGGTTGACGTCGATGCTGCAGTGCTGGTCCTCTGAACGTTGAAGCAAAGATCCGTGACTTTCAGCGCTATTATTCGGAGATATCTCTCGAGCGCGTTCATTACCATAAAGACAGGTGGCTGGTATATTCTCGTCAATCAGCCCAAAGGGGAGATAATCATTGTCGAATATGCTCTATGACAACATAGGAGGTTCGGGATACGGACAAGCCGTTTCTTCTTGACGGGACCAGATATCATCACCATCATCAATATCCTGACACAGATAGCTCGATTCTAATATGAATTCATCGCCTAAGATAATCGGGTCAATCGGAAAGAAAGTCGGCTCATCTGGAACTAAAGACGGTCGTACCGAGCTTTCCGGACTTTCTGATATAGGGTGGCATCCACCAGCTCCCTGGATAGAGCACTGCAATCCGACAGAGGTATCGGTGGTAATAGCATCATAGAGACGACTCCAGTCTGAGGCTGGCGAGCCAATCGGGGTTTGCGTTCGTGGAGACGTTATGGCACGGATTGTAGAATACACAGGCGACTTATCAGATACTGAGAATGGTATGCCGTTCGATTCGCTGGTGGTCGAGACAGACTCCTTCCTAAACCCAAAGCGTGCACCCTGTCTAATGCCTGAATAGGAATTTCCATACACACAAACTTCGGCAGGTAGCCGTGCAGGGAGCGAGTGTCGTTAATTGCTTTGCTGGCCGTTCAAACTACCCAGAGAAACAGGGACATAATGCGGGCTGGCAAAAGCAGGACTGCTTCTCACGGGAAAGAGAGCTTTGTGAGGTAGGCATGTGAAGGGCGTGGCCGTGGAATTGATTTGGGGCGGGAGGGATTCCATGGTCTGAAGGTGTCAAGGGGAAAAGCAGTGGTGCTCATGTTCCAGGGCAGAGCGTGGCAAGGTCAAGGAATAGAGAGGGATGGAGGTGTTCTGAGTGCGTGCTGTGTGCTGTATATCGCGAAAGGGAGATGGATATCCTTGATAACTGCTCCGGGAGGTCCTGCCAGCTTTCTTATAAGCCCGATCTTACCTTCCACCACTTCCATCTCAACCGAAAAAGGGGGCTTGACTCCGTAGGTCAGCAGACAACAGGCTTTCTCCCAGCAGCTCGCCGGTCTCCGGCCTTCGGTTAATTTCATCCCATCCTGTTATGCGACAATGAGCCAGCTTTTGCCCAAATATCCTGAACTTATCCATGGGTGTGAAGTTGGGGAAGTGCAGGCCGACTATGGCAATCCCGCCATTTTCAACGTAAGCTTCTATTTTAGCGAGCACTTCTCGGATCTCTTGGTTGGGTTCGGTAAGGTCGTCTTAGTCTGGCAATTTTAAGTCGAATACCTTCACGTGGCCATGCATCCAAGACCCTGCTCATACGACGGCATATACATGACCGCCCACATAGAATACTCTTCATATCCCATATCACGCTACAGAAAATGCATCCTATTCCGTCCCTTGCTTGGAGAACCCCGACCCATTCCTCTACGCGCCATATTCATGAATGTGCCTTGAGTCCAGCCACACATCTGCAGGTCAATCATGAAAGACGATTCATAGCTCCTCCGACGAAACAGAGTCGAATCGCAGGCGTTTCACAGGGGATGCCGGCTCTTCCTGTAGATGATCCGATAATCTCCAGGTTCCAGTCATCTGGAGTCACGTGTAGTTGACGGATAAATACTTTCACCGAGATGCCACCCAGCTGACAGTGACGACAGGGAGGAGAGTCTCACCCCATCGTCGCGTCGGGGTTGTCCGTCTTTCCCTCCCCTATTCACGGTAATCATGAGTGGAAGCAGCTCCCCGGACTACAAAGCGCTTTTCCTCAAGGAAGCCTCGCTGAGACGGCAGGCGGAGGAAGAAAGGAAGCGGGCGGAGGAACGGGAGAGGCAGGCTGAGGAACAGGCAAGGCAAGAGAGGGAACGCAACCGACCGACGACTTTCTCAGAGTTCATCCGACATTGCCACGATCTCCTTTGGAGGCCACTCCGAGCCCAAACACCGTCTCGCTCCACGACAGGCAAAATCCCCGCTCCTCTCGGGAAAATACTGTCCCCTACGACTGCGTCCATGGACAGAGTATGCTGCCATACAACGTGAAATCTACGCGTCAGTTTGCCGCTACCTACAACCTACCGAAGGGGATGCCCCGCGGCGATTTGCGTCCGTGGTTGAATTAGAGGGGCTTGGTCGGCGTTTCGCGCTTCGCCCGATCAGCAGTGAACAAGACCTCGAAAGTTATGAGCGATTTGCCGTTGAGGATCATGTGCGTGATATAATCTCGGAGCTCTGCAAGATACCTGCGGCTCGCGAAGAATTTGGGCTTGGTGACGGTGTGTGGTTTGACAACCATGCGAATGCGTTGGATGAGGCTGAACGGTCGGGATCGGACACCTGGCTGTCTAGACCTGACCAATTCTGCATCCATCGCGTCGATGGTCAAACAAATACCTTACTAATACAAACCCCCGCATAAACTTTCGGTACAGACCATACGCGAAGGGTTTCGACCGATGGAGTTTTGGCAGGAAATTGTCAAACCAGACACTATACCAGCAGATGGGCCTGAAAGGCAGAGATACAATGCTGCACGGCTAGCTGGGTCTGTGGCCGTCCAACAATTCCATGGGATGATAGAGTATGGTGTCGGATGCTCTTTTATCACGAATGGCCTTATGGATGTGCAACTGTGGGTGCCTTACGATGATCCAACCACGTTATTCTACGATGTAGGCGAGGGGCCGTGGACCAGAGTTGAGAGAGCTTTGTGTGCTTGTTTGATGAGTTTTCGCACACCTCTTCGCGATCAGGCCTGGCGTAATGCCGCTCAAAGCAAGTTACCGAAATGGCATTCGGTCCTTGATAGCGACCGTTCCCAGCTCCTAGTGGTGGACTTGACACAGAACACGAGCGTGGACGATACCAGCTCCGAATTCGCCAGTCCCGAGCAGACGACCTCTGATTACCTCCCATCATCGTCTCCCATCACCAGCGGCCCTCGAGTAACCACACGAGCGGCCGCTAGCTGCGCGCCACCATCCGATCCATCACACCAAGAGAGTTCTTCAGACTCCGAGGCCGGCCCTACCGCATCTGCAGGACGGAAGCGGGGGTTTAGCCAGGTCACATCGTCCCCGCCAACCCAACGGTCTGCAACGCGTGCAGATCGTCAAGGGAACCAAAGCGGGCAATCTCGCTCCCACGATGCGCCATATTGCACACAGAAGTGCCTTCTTGGCCTACAGCAAGGCGGAACGCTTGACCCTGCGTGCCCCAACACCGAGCTCCATATGCTGGGTGGAAGGGCAAACTGCCATCCGATCGGCGCTGCTGACTTGGTGAAAAGGCTCAAGGTGCAGCTGGATCAGGATCTAGATCATAACTGCACTCCCATCGGCCCTTGTGGGTCCTCCGGCGCACCATTCAAGATTACGTGTGCCACGTTCGGATATACCGTTGTCGGGAAGGGAACGACGTCGAGACTCTGGGGGGAGGTCTCGCGCGAAGCCGACATTTACCGGGTCCTCCACCGTGCCCAAGGATCGGCCGTTCCCGTCTTTCTCGGGGCGATTAATTTGGCCCTAACCTACTTCCTCCATGGCGCGGGAAGGATCCGTCACATGCTTCTCATGGGCTGGGGTGGTGAGAGCGTGGGCCATGATACTTTGGACGAGCCCATCCAGCATGCGATTTCTCGGTCAGTGAAGGAGATCCGTCGTTTAGGCGTTGTCCACCAGGATCTTCGTCCGGACAACATCCTGTGGAATGCTGAGCTCAAGCGAGCCCTGATCATTGACTTCCATCTGTCCACTTTAGACCGTCGACCGCGGCACAAACGGCCAGGTGCTCTCAAACGATTACGGTGTGGTCCTGAAGAACGTCACTCCAAGCGGGTGCGTGTGGTATGAGTAAAGCCTACTGGAGCTGGGATTAAAAACAGTCGGCCTGCTCTACGCATAGCCTATGTAGAAGCTGGCTATCGACCGTGCTGGCTCACGGTGGGGATATCGGCCTTAGGTTTCACGTTTGTCGTTTGTATTTAGCGAGCATTTCCAGCAAATTTACAATTCAGCGTATATTCTCAATTTATTCTGTGCTCCCCAGTCCCCACCTCTTTCGTGTTCTGGCAGGTGAA
Organism: Aspergillus sp. S1802E; assembly: GCA_023627535.1. NCBI lineage: Eukaryota > Fungi > Ascomycota > Eurotiomycetes > Eurotiales > Aspergillaceae > Aspergillus > Aspergillus sp. S1802E. The sequence continues at coordinate 96,399 of JAMAHN010000055.1, forward strand.
CAGTCTCACTGCGAAGTCTCCTGTGGGGCCCCTGCATTCCTTTTCGTCTCCGACCCTTTCGTCGCCCGTCCCCAGCACCACCACGCATCGATATGCGGCTCGTCGCTGACAACCGACAACAACCGACTCAGCGAGATAGCCGCCGGCTCGGTAGGGAAATAATCACTCCTCACGGGCTCCCTGGGCTCGGCCGGCCCTCCCTCACAGTAATAGCAGTCAACTCGAGGTCTTCCGTCTTCATGCCCTAGCTGATGCTCGATACTACGAAAACTGATTTCACCGGCCCACTCCTTGTGGTCCGCCTTGAACCTCTCGTAACACTGTATATCAAACGTGCGTCCGCCATGTTCGAACCAGTCTGTGATAGCCTGGGTGGAGGATTCGATGGAGATAGAGCAACCTAGAGGCGCGGATACCCAGCCGTCTAATTTTAGATGCCCGTTTACGACGAGCTCAGCGAGATTGGGGATGAGGCGCTCGATACAGGTAATATGGTAGTACTGGATGAGTTCTGAAGACGCATCGTCAGTCAGCTACACAGTGGGTTGAGGATAGGAACCGTGCTCGGGGGTAGGGAATAAGGAAAGGCGAATACACAATACCCTCCCCATAATACATATTCCGGCTACCCTTCAGCGCAAAGCGATAATGGGAACGGATAATCGGCGAGCGAGTGAGTCTCGTAATCGCGCAGTCCCAGGCTCTGCAGTGGCTGGCTTTGACCCGCGGCACCTCTTGTAGGTAGAGTATTCGCTCTCCGGATCGCAGATCCTTCAATATGTAGCCTGCCTCTTCTCTCCTCCGTCTCGCTTGTCTCTTTCTCTCCCGCCGTCTTTCCCTGTCCACGTCTGCGTCCGCGGCCGCGGGGTTGGCTGGTGTAGCCTCTGGCCGTGCCTCGGGGTTTGAAGTTTCGTCGCGGCCCTCGATGGTGGCGGTGTCTGTTGGCTCTGTGCTTTGAGGCATGGTCGGAACAAGGTGGAAACGATGAAGAAAATAAATCAGATTATGAAGAAAATAAATCAGATTCCCGATATAAGGTTACTGATGGGTGCGCCGGTTTCACCTTGCAGCAGAGCGGTGAAGAAGAGAGAGTTGGTGTGGAAGAGAGCACGGCACTGAGATATAAAAGGACAGCCTTGCGCCGGGAGCTTTCCGACGGTCCAGGTTTCAACAAAACAGGCTTCATTAGCCACGAGTCCGTCTGGCTGAGAACGTAGTGGTCGCTGCGAGCGCTGAAGGACTAGCGTTGTCAGCACGACTCTTCTTGCGTCTGATTGGTTTACAGTGGATCCTCCCGCTTCAGCGCCTCAGCACTTTGGCCTCAGGTGCAGCCAAGGAACCAACTGTCGGGTTCATGCGACACCGTGTCCCAGAAATGGCATGATCTTGAGAATAGCCTCGCCATGGCACACGCGTTCATGGGATCTACCTAAAAACTGGGGGGAAACTTGCCAGCATCGCGCGGCTGGCAAGGCTTCAGTTTCTGCTCTGAAGAAATGATATCTGGGGCGGAATTACGTCGCAAAGATATTGGATTACCGCTCATATCTGGCGATACTCCCTTCCCAGCAGAACACCTTGATACGATCCGGCGAGACGCCAGAAATCTCTAACCAAGGACGTGAGATCGGAAAGCAGGCCTAAATCTGGACTAGCGAATAGTTAATGGGGATTCCATTTCTACGGTCACACTTGGACGAACCAGCTAACTTCTCCATGGCTGATCTAATGTAAATATGCTCCTGGACCAGAGTCTTGTCCGTTATACTCAAAAATCATGAGGGTAGTTCCCAAGGTATCTGACATTCAAGCGATGTTTGTCGACGGTGTGCCTTCGCCAATGCATCTCGTTGTTCACCGACTCGTTGCAGTAGTTACAGTGACGATCGTCGAGATGCACGGCTCGGAAGTGTCGCAACAGACCTTTATGGCGGGAGTACTGCATAAGACGCCGATGGTCACATCCCGCGGGGTTTCCATAGCATTGAAAGCATGCTCGGGGCCTCGCGGCAGTTCGGATGTCTTCGCCAGCTTCCTGCAAGGCAATTTCATGCCGTGAGGGCGACGGGGCAAGAAGAGGGGGTTGGGCTGGCGCGATCACTTCTCCGGGGGGGCTATGCATCAGGGTTTCTTGAACCGGAACAGTCCGCTTGGGCCGTCGACCGCGTCGCGGGCCACCTTCCAGGACATCACAATAGAGTCGAACGGCTTCGGTAGCCTCATTTCGTCGCTGCCACTCAATTTCCACCGACGAGGAGGTGGGCCACGTCATGAGTTTCTCCAGCAGGTGAATCTGCTGTGGAAGGAGGTGCTCTTCCGTTTGGAGCTGCTCCTTAGTTTCTTCGTCGAGAATTGCAGTGCCCGCCAGCTGCCGCTCGATATCAAGGACCGCCTGCTCCTCATCAAATTCCTCTCGCACCCGTTGGCGGAGCGCATACAGGAGTCGATTCCGCGTATTTGTGACTCCCCGTTTCAGTTTGTCAAGCTTATCGAGCTTCCGGCCAGTCTTTTTCTGACTACGCTGGAGTTTTTTGGAGAACGCATCCCGCTTCCGAATGGCTGCCTGCAGCTCGGGGTCGTGCTCCACCGTGGCCTTCTGCGCATCCGTGAGCTCTCGGGGCCGACGTCGGTCAATCCATCGTCCCATGCGAGTGACCGCCCTCATCATGGCCGAATCGGGCTGGAGTCCCCTCATCAACGCCTGCATATCCGTGCCGATGCGCCGAGGAAGGTAATGGTTCAGGAACGTTCGGATATCCGCGTGCTTCATGATCAAGTTCTGCTTGGCGTCGCTAACAAGACCTAGCAATCCCACCCGCTCTGAATCAGTATCGTATGACGGAAGGATGGACAAGACGGAAGATGCCACCACGTACCGCTTTCATTTAGAATCGTCCCCCCACCGTACCGGAACCGATGCGTGAACAATGACCACTTAAAGCCGGCGATCTCGCCAAAGACCTTGAGCTGTCGGGAGAGGGTGCTTTGGGGGATAGGCTGATCACGATGGACCTGAATCTTGCCGCGGACGCTCGTGACCTTGCAGAAGACATAGTGGTGAGCCTTGTCCCGTTTTAATGGGACCTCCATCTGCTGGCGGCCATCTTCCACCCACAGGCGTCGGAGGTCCTCCATGGACTTGATTCCCGGAGCCCGAAATGCATCATCATGAAAGAGAATCCCGAGAAGGAACGTATGAGGGCTCAGCATCAACGACGGATCATAGATAATCTCGGGGAGGGGGAATGTGTTTCTGATGGGCCAGTCAGCAACAGGATTTCTAATGGGAAGCAGTGCGGAAAGGAGCAGGAAGCTGCATACGCTTGCGTTACACCCATGTATTTCTTGGCAAATTTATACTTGATCTCCAGAAGGATTCGGGGCGGTCCCCCATGGGGATCCCGTTGGATGGAACACAGCAGATGCTGGTACTGAAGACGACGCATCGCATTGATCCGATTCACCGTAAAGCACGCCATCAAAGGGTAGAGACATTGCTGCATGCGCTGAAGACCAAGATCGAACCGTTTCTCCATGGTGCGCAGGGTTGTCTCCTGCAGGGGCACCACATCTTCAATAAACATCGGGGTCTTTTCTTTTTCGTCCGTATCCAAATCATACTCCCTTGCAATCCTGCGAATACTCTGGGACCGAAACCGGTTAGCAACTCGTCCAGACGAGGGCCTGAGGTGGATCCCAACCTTTCTCATTCGCCGTCCGAGCTCATTGTCCATTGGCTCCCCGGTAACCTTTTCATAATGACGGAGAAATGACTTCCAGTCCGTATCCAAAGACTTGAATTTCTTGATCCCCCTGAGCTTCCGGCCATTCTTCCCCCGCCGCAACCGCAGGCACCAGCGGAGGAACAGTGTCAACTCCTTTTTCCTAGCATTGCGAAGAGCCGAAGCGGGGTCTGCCCACACGGAGTCTGGGAGCGCCCTGTATTTCTTGTTCCTCTTTCGGCAATACCTGGTCGTTTATTAGCCCGTTGCGAGAGCCTCGCTGCGATCGGAGGGGTTTTCGGCCTACCGTTCCCACCTCTCGTCCATCCGCGTAATGTTTCTTCTGGTGCCGTCCGCGTAACCATCATCGTCACTGTCTGATGATACCTCGTCATCCGAATCAATGTCAGGGTCCGTGTCAGAGTGGCCGTCGGAGCCACTGTCACGGCAGTCATCGTCACTGGAGCTGGTGTCCGAATCGTCGGTTCGTCTTGAGGGGCCTGGCAGAGCAGCAGGTGCTGGAGATTTCTCCTGGGAACATCGTCGCTCAGGACGTTGAGAACAGCGGGCGTCGACATTCACGTCATCGTCACTAGAGCTGCAGTCGGAGTCCGTCCCTCGGCGGCGTAGCGAAGGAGACCCTTTCTCACTCTTGTGAGCCTTTCTCCCCGAAGACCTTGGCCTAGAGCGCTTCTGACGGGGTCGACCTTTCCCTTTACGGCGAGTAGGGCGAGGCACATCGGAGTCTGTGACATATGTGACGTCCGTCTGCAAATCCGCACTGACGGCGTCATCCGAGTCTAGGCGGAACGACGCACTGCTAGCGGTTTCGTCGTCGTCGCTGCTACGGCCAGCGTAGGCACGGGGACGGCGAGCCATGAGTCAGGGAAGAGGAACCGACGGACGGTCTGGCAGAAGGAGGAAACGAGCGAAAGTAGAACCAGGACGAGGTGCCTGTCAACGATGAGAAAACGGGATGGGAAGAAGGGAGGATGGCTGAGGGCCGCGACGAAAGGAACGAACGGAGGGAAGAAGCTCGTCATTTATGGAAAAAGGCCATCGTAGGGAGTGTGCTTCACTCTGGGAGGGGGAGCCATTTTCGGCTCCCTTCCTCAGCGTCTGGCCTCGAAAGGTGCCGAAGAGTGTCGCTGCGGCTTCGCTCAGCAAACCGCTTCAGCGGTCGTGTGTTAGCGCGGTTCTAGTCACGGGCCAGGAACCAGGAACCTGGTGCGTGACCAGATTGGAGTTGTTATGCGCACGGCGGCTGAGTCAGCGCATGGGCCGGGGCGGCCTTTTTTGGCGTCATTTGGGGCCGAAAAAGGCACCGTCTGCCCAAATCGAAATCCTAAGATAGAAGATCTACTTAGATAGAAGAATAATAGTTTTTTAGTTCTAATCTAATTAGCTATTAATAAATATTTAGTTTCTATATAAGCCTTAATTAATACCGGAGTAAATAGTCTCAATTTCTTAAATTATAACTTTGCAGTACTGCTTACTAAGTGCTTTAATCTTTATATTATCTCGTTGCTCTAAAGCGTGCTAATTAAAGGCTATAATAATAAAAAAGAAGAAGAAATCACTTATGCTATAATTCTAACTCTAATTATCGATTATTAAATATAAAAGTTTTCTTTTCTTATTGTAGATTTAGAATAGAATAATATAATTTTAGAAAAGAAATAGTTATAAGTCTATTAGATTTTTCTAAACTGCTACCGTAACCGGCTACTATAGCCTAAGAATATTATTTTAAAAGAAAAAATGCAAATTTAATAAACAATTCTTATATCTAAAGCTATATTATAGCGTCCGAAGATTAATTCCAAATATTAGAAAAATATAATATATCAAAATCGATAACTAGATTATAAACTAGATTAACAAAATATATATATTTGCTCTCTAAGAATTGCGGTTTGCTATTTCGCTGCCATTTTCGGCGGCACGTGCCGCCGAAAATGGCCGCCTTTCAGCAACATCCCTCCGCCACGCTCCCGTCTCCTTCGACTACGCACCAGCTCATTCACCGCTTCTGCCTCAGGCTGCCATTGTTTGGGCGGCTTATATCTTAGCTTCCTGAGGGCTCATTCATCGCTTCACCGTCGCTCATTGCATCTCTATGAGGGCGCCGAAAATGGCCTCCTTTACCCCGCCCACTGCACTCTGGCCAGTACCCAGCCGTCATGGCTATAAATATCCTCTCCCCAACCGTCTTCCATCCAACATTCTCTCCACTTTCCGACTCAACCACTATCCCAGAGCTCTCCCTCTCCTTGTGCCTCCGTACTATCTATTCAGTCGTGCATTAAAACGTCTCAAGTCCTTCGGCAGTTCCTTTTCACGGTCGGCATAATCTCCTGACTATGCATCGTCATCAGAGGCCCAATGCCAGTAACTATTGAATTACAAGCGATTCCTCTTGTACCTCTCCCATCGATACTAACAGTAACAGACCGTTCGAGCCCGACTTCTTTGAGAGCGATCTTACCGAGCCGGAGTGTTTCTCTTCAGCTGGTCGAAATATTGCTGGGAACAAGTCAAGTCCAAGTACTGGCACAAAACCGTCACAATTAGACACATCAAATGTGGAGCGTGTCCACCAGGTCTTATACCAACTTCCAGATGATGACACGGATGAGGATCTGGCCCAGGTGCCGGAGGATTACGGCCAATCCAACAATACAAAGAAGCTGAAACTTCGACTGAAAGAGCGTTGGGCTTGGTAAGTGACTAAGATCTTGTTGAAAGGTTACAGCAAGGTACTATCAACTGACTGACATGCCTTATCTCAGGTTCTGCCAAATCAAAGCAAAGGAGCGGTCCGCCGATCTAAAATGGGAAAATACAGAGGACGCACTGCGTGAGGCGTCTCTAAGTGATATGCATCGATTTCTTAATTAGTGTCTGAAGCTGGAGTATAGTTCCGATGGCCGCCGTCAGAAAGGCTATACAAAGGCTAGCGCCCTGGAGGCGGATTGGAAATACTTTCGAATTTACTACATACGGGTTACTAAACATGAGATGAGCAAAGAGATGAGTGAAGCAGTTCGCACGGTTTGTTTTTTTTTTTTTTTTTTTTAATCTCCCTGTCATCTTAATGAGGCTTGCTCTGACGAGAACGGACAGGGCATGAGGCACTTGGTCGACAAGCGTGGCCTTAACAAACAACCGCGGGCAAGTACCCTAGTGTACATCGAAGATTTGGTCCCATTCAACGAGACAATTCTTCAAACCCGGGAAAAGCGATTCCACCTGGGATTTCAGCGGATTATTTTGTGTCTATATAATACTATTGGGCTATTTACCGTCAACCGGAAACAGGCAATGCTTTATCTTCAGTTTAAGCATTTATAATTATTGCTCCAGCAAGATCCGCGCGGAGGACCTCCGGTGCCAATAATAGAACTCGAGTCCCAGTTTGTGAAAAGCGTCCTGGGCATGTCGAAGCTGTAGGTGCTACCCGGTGCCATACACCTACCCATCACATGGCTTGTTGGACTGACTGGCTAATTAGAAACACGTTCTCGCTACCTGAAATTGTCTACGGCATATTACTTGTCTTCAGCCCGCACGTCCTGCTCTTCAGCATATTATTTTACGTCCATGCGTTTGAAGCGACTCACTTGACCTCGATGGAAGACCTATGGAGGCTATTTGTTGAGGATGGCCGACAGGAAATGCCACTTTTCTTAAAAAAAGAGATGGATAATTACTATGTCTTCCCGAAGGTCGATGTGATCTGTGGTCAGCCCCGTATTTTGTGGGAGATGCCGATGAATGGAAGCACACTCGACGTATAGCTTAGGACATTTAGTGAGATATACGGCTTCCTTAATTATTTTTTCTCTCACCAGTTCCGATACAGAGGAGGTGATTTGCTTAATAAGAGTGGTAAGTGAACTATAAATCCCCAAAGTTCTCTTCTCTTAATGGCAGGTAGACTAAGTCTTTTGTCCAGGTTTCGTCAGTGAAGCACAACGCAATGTGATCATGGCTTATGCCACTAGCAGAACGTTTATTAAACACTATCGTCTCCGTCAATATACTGGCTTACAGAAGATCATATGCGGCCTCGATCCTGATGAGGAGTTCTCAAAGGCTGTGACCCGGATAAGCCGTTAGATTAATCGGCGGCGACCACAACACCTGAGCGACGCTGACCGGGAATCGGTGGAGAAAGACCCGGAACTACAATCGGCCATACGCTGGCAATTCGAGCTAGACTCTTAATGCGGCAGCCGCTCTTATGAGCCAGCGTTGCGAGCGATGTTGGAGGACTAGAAGCGTAAAGTCCACAATCTGCGTCGGCGTCTACAGGAAAAACGGCGGAAGGAAATACGGCGTGATTTCAGTTGAAAACAGGCTGTAATTGACATTGAATGATAGCTGACCGGTGGAGCGGTCAGTAACGAGCCCGCGCGCCAGGTATTACGGAAAGAGTTTGCAATGCCACCGGAGCAGATTCTTCTCGTGGAGACGTTTTTTATTTGGTCTACTACCGATTCATTAGAGAACGAGTGGACACGACGCAATAAAGCCGTTGCTGCTGGAATACAATATTGCGGTTTTCAGGAGGGTGGGCTCCTCCGGGGACGACGGAAGCGCTCTGTACCGTCCGACAATAACGATGTAGTTCTATCTCCGCTAGCTTAAAAGATAAAGACTGATGCGCCGCCAACTGCGTCGCCGGAGAAGGAACGTACCTCTGACAGGAAAGATATTCCGAATGCGGAATAAACCTTCGCATGCTTCTAATGTCCCAAGGCATACTCTGACTATAATGGAGTGAAGAGGCATTTTAAATCATCACATTTAATGGATCGAAAATGTAATTTTTGCGATCTGTCCGTCCTGCACGAGATGCACTTGCGGAGGCACGCTGGGGATGTACATGGCCTTCGAACGTGAGCGTCGGGTTCTACTTGTCTAATGCTGGAGGCCCTTGCCTATTTCATTTACGTGTTTTTCTCTTTAAACTTAATTGGTGGAGGTATCATTAGATTGGTCGCTGTTTCATCAGAGAGTACTTTATTTGTCGCGATTATATAGAGTCCTCGCAACAGGATGTTCTTGTTCCTTAGATGTCCAGTCGTGACGATCGAATAACCTTGACCATACCAAGAATCTGGAACGGTGTAAAAACGAGCAGCCTGTAATTGACAGCGAGCGGCAACTTTCTGGAAAATTGATGGACGAAGAGGTAATGGGCGCGCTCGAGCGAACCGGGTATATGACTCCCCAGCATATGCTCTTGATCGATTCTATTCTCACCATGCCCAGTTCTACTGTCGAGCAGGAATATCAGCGTCGAATCTCCGCGATCAATGCAGTTATCGCTTTCTGTGACGTGGAAGAGGGGTCGCACTGGCCCCTCACAGCCTTTCAAACGCCGAGGTCACCCGTCCGTTAATAGGCGGCACTCCATCAAACTGGAACCAAATATCTTAGAGCGAAGCTATGGCACTCAGGAAAATCCCATATTTCGTGTCACAGCCATAAATTTATAGGCACTAGTGTATAGGTACCATTAGGCATTACAGCAGAATCAACGTTTCATTCCGTGCTTGCACTGTGTCCAAGCGTCATTTTCAATGTCAACTTTGCAAGACAAGATAGCGCCAGGTCAACTTCCATATTCCTTTGGTAAGATCTAGTAAATCAAACCCCGCAAATTTAGACCTCAATTCCTGCACCCACCTTCCCCGCGCGCTGAGTGCCACAGGCGGTATCAGTGACCTTTTGAGTCAGGGACAAGGATTTAGCCAATTATTAGTCCTGATACCTCCCTCGGCCCCGTATCAATCATGCAGCTCCATCACATTACATAAACTTATCGAGAAATTAATTAAATACTACCCACTTATGAGCGATCTCCGTTAACAGGGCAGCCCGCTGCCATTGTACTGATACCACAAGTGGTACACGTCATCAGTGTCGGAAGCAAGAGGTCCATCTGGTGTCACACCGTCTAATGGCACAACAAAGGGACAGTGTTACCAAATCTCGTGTTAACTGGTTCTAGCGTTTGTATTTCGGTTATTCGGAGAGATACTAAACTAAAACAGGCAATCTGCCGCTAATGAGCATTATAGCTATTGTTAATAACCCGGAAGAGGGCTCGGCAGAAGAGCCAATTGAGAACGTGGCGATAACTATTGAAGGAGAGGGTGCGTTATTTGAGATCTTTCTAGATCCCTTGCGCGCTGTTGAGTTGGCCAAGAAGCTATGTATATAATGCAAGATTTTGATATACAAAGTAATGCCTGGCTTCAGTATTCCTTTGCCAGAATTGGTCTCAGTTATACGCGTTTTTCTTTCTTTTCCGGCGTTGTTGATTTCCGAAACCGTAACATAGCTGTTTTGCCAGTAATCTGCGTCTTTTCTGTGCCGTGTATAACCTCTACTTTGTTATCAGGAACATCGTCGAAAAACCTCGGGTCCTCATCTAAAGTTCTGTCTGGCCGTTACTGCTTTAACCATGGATGGTGACACAAGGCGAACCAACATTTTATCGCTATAGGTGCTTAAACTCCGCTCCGGCGGCGCAGTTAATCTGCATCAACGGCGAAGCAAGAGTTCCGTCCGTATGCCGGCGCCCTAAAGACACAGCATAACGGACATCCTAATTGTAAGCAAGTTCGCAAACATCTAACTAAATGTGGCTAGAAGCTCCACTTTACGTAGTTTCTTCAGTAAACCACCATAGCAAACTAAGACCCGTTTCGAGCATACAGCTCAGCTCTTGGAGGTGTTTTCGCTCATAACAACTGAAATTGAGCTCCCACGGCTAGTCTCTATCATCTTGAGAACTTACCCGTCTTACACAGGAATAAAAGTACTTCGGAGAACATATCAAGATCTGATCGCAGGACCCGAGAATTGGAATATCGTAGCACTAGAAGCCTCTAGTATTAACATTTCCTCAAACTTTCATGCTGTTCCAAATTCTCGCGTACGGGACCAGACCGCACGAAAGGGCACGCCGAATCCAAACCAACAAAAGCATGAGTCCATGCCAAGCATTGGTTCCAAGTTATGTGAGAGTATTTTCTTTGTTTGCTTAGGAGGTATCAGCAGCCCACTGTCCGACCAGAGTCAAATATTGTGGCAAACATGCAGGAAAGTCAATAAGGAGTTTTATGCAGTACACTACTATCAAACATTCCTCTAGTATATGAGAGCCTCCATGAGGAAGTTCAATATGGATTTGATCTCATGGTTAAATACTCTATTAGATCAGTGAAATTTACGCTTGCAGTATGGCTCTATTTAATAAAAAACCTCTACGCCCTTTGCTCCCGGCATCGGCAAAAAGTGAAGTGCCAGTCCAAGGTGCATGTCTTCCTAAAAAGGCACAGAGGCGCCGGGATATGGCCTGTATGTCGTGCCGAATTAAGCGTGTGAAGGTTATAATTCTTTCCGTGGTACTTCGTGACCATCTTACTAACGGATGTGCAGTGTATCGATACGCTGCCGTCTTGTGAAGAATGTATCCAATCCGGCATCCAGTGCTTCTTTAATCCTCACGAAGACAAGCGTCGTAAGGAATACTGGGAGAAGATCCAAAATAATGCCAGGGTGTCTCATGATATGATCATGCAAATTGTTTCTTTAATGCAGCACGGAGCCTACGATTAGATTATACAATTGACAGAAAAGATACGTCGGGAAAACTCCCCTGAGCGTGCAGTTGAGTGCCTACGATCATTATTACTTAGGTATGAGTATGTAGGATAAGAGGTAATAGGCAATTTAGGTCCCTACTAACAGTTGCTAGGTCTGAATCACGACCAGAAAGTTTATGAGACTGTTTTTTTTGAGGCCCTAGCATGCTAGCAAGAGTCGTCCATCAACAGACGGTTGGATGTTTGTACGCGGTACTTGTAGTTATCAATATAATCCCATTTTTGGAACTTGTTGGTCAAGTTTGTCGAAGAGAAGCGGCTCATCTAGGAACATAACTGAATCTGGAATATCCCAAATCTCCCAATTGAGAGGCTTTCAGTTTATCAGATCACGCGACCGGATTTTGAGATAACCATATCTGTTCTCCAGAGTAATCTGGCTCCTGCATAATCTGGGTGAGTTCTTAGGATAGTGGAGACTAGCCGTAGGAGCTTAAACCGGGTTCTCATAACGAACGCACCCTCAAGAGCTAGTTGGTATGCACGAAGCAAAACCTACTTTGCCGTGATGGACTACTGTTTAATAAGACCAACGGTTTGATTCAGCATCTCTAATTAACTACTACTAGTATATTATCTATTCTGGAGTAAACATGATAAGCCGACCGGGCAAGAATCGCGGGCGCATTCTTTTACATGGTTTGTTCAGTAAGCCATTATAGCAAACTAAGACCCATTTCAAATATAGCTTAGCTCTTAAGGGTGTTTTCGCTCATAACAACTCAAAGTAAGCTCCCACGGCTAGTCTTTATCCTCCTAAAAACTTAGCCGTATTACGTAGGAACCAAATACTCTGAAGAACATATTAACATATTTAGAGATCTTAAAATCCGGTCGGGAGATCTAAAATTGAATCTTATTCTGTTAGAAGGTCCGAGCCGCCCCTAGAACTATCGGTAACATTCTTAAGAGGCTAAAGGTACCGCGAATAGATATTCAGCTACCTGTGAGAGTTATTCTCTAAGCCCATAATCAAAGAGAGAGTATAAGACGCTGAAGCTGGTTTTACACTTCCATGTAATATATTTATTTACAGCACAACGAATAATAGGACAGCATAAGTGTTGTAGATCTGGGTTTTCTGGTCTCGTCCGATGGCTCAGAAAATAGCGGAGAGCTTAGGTGGGTTAGAATAATTTCTTGCGATAGACCTGGAAGATGCTAAGATATTAGAAAATGCACGAACCCACGATTGAGGTAGAGAATGTTACGGCTAACCAACCTTTTCAGTCCTTCCCTCCGGCTTGGCACAAGATACCCACGGGTATCACCCTCGGGATATACCCCCGTGGGTAAGTATAGCGTAGGCCCTTCGTATAGATCCTTAACAGCTACTAATAATAAATAGGTCCGTACCACGGCCAGAAAATTTTCGAAGTGTTAATTCTATGTCCCCCTTAGACTTCCATAACCCAAACGCTATCAATTTCCACTGTTGGCATAAACGCGTTTAATTCGCCCATAGAAAATAGTTATATCATGTTTTCACGCAATTTGCAGGGTCCTAAATTGATCGGGTCAGTTTACTTAGTAAGCGCTTCAGCGCCCCCTTGTTAGCTAGTTCTAGAGTCTATATTTTGGTTATTCGGAGTGGAACTAGCCCGAAATAGGTAATCCGCCGCCGGTGAGATTTGGTGGAATGACAATATTTGGAGATTGGACATTGCTTTTGTGGATGTATTACAGCTGAAGTGGCTGGGACAGTCATAGTCGTATGTCGACTTACCATGGAAGCGCGCCAACCCCTGTCCAATTCTCTAAAGTCTGATCAATCATCAACTGGATAGAAATAAACATGAAGACTTAAAACGGCCCACGAATGCCGTTCGCGCTCATAAGGGCTCTGATAATCGCAGCAGCAGCTCCCTGGCCGTAGTGCATCGCCATGTTCAGTCCGAAGCGCTCTGAATCAGGTCGAGCCGGGAGCGACAAAAACCGTTCCAATGTATGGCCTGGGACATATGAACTCGGGCTGCCGGTGAAATATTGCTCGATTCTTTTCCCAACCGTCATGCTGCCTGTGTCAGTCTTCTGCTAGGCTTTCGGATGCGAGGAGCTAGTGAGATGGACTTACGCCGCGACGCCAAACAGGCCCGCTCCACAACCATAGAGAATGCACCGGCCTATTGAGAAGGACCTAATTGGCTGTTCTGGGATGTAGTGCGACGCCACATGAATAGGGAACGGGGGCCTTTTCATTTCTGCGCACGAAAGTCATTGGGTTGAGCGCAGCTCATGCAGCGAATTTCTCCTGGAATATCATGACTGGAAGAGCCAAAATGGTCATCAAATCCTTGTTGCTGCTGGAACCAGGATATGCCCTGGGGGAATCCGCTTATTTTCCGAATGACTTTATTGCCTATACGAATAGAGATCGTGATAAGCTCTGTTGGGTGTCGGACGGAAAAAGACACATGTTTCTAGTAACGATGGCATACGGAACAAATATTTTGACCCAGTTCACATTCTGTAAGGGCCTCCGTTTGAGTTAGGAACTCTATTTGCGAGGAGTAGAGCTCCGTGAGTGCATCTGCGACCCGGCGATAGTCTCCACGGCAGTGGATGGAACCCTGGCAGTAATAAACTCCCAAGTTATGATACATAGGGCGATCTAATTGAAAATAGAAATTTGGGGTTAGAAGTGTAGTTGCAGCCCCAACCAGGTCAGCGGATTTGTGGGTCGCACTGCACGTAATGCTTTTGCTTAATACTGTCAGCATTGTCGAGCTGGATGGGTCGAGCCAACTGCGAATTCAGTCACAATATGTCTTGATCTGATGTGGTTCTCTTTATATTTCAAAACCGTTGCTGTCTATCTAGAAAGATGTTAAAAGCACTTAGATTGCGAGAAAGTGAATTGGCAAGCTTAGGTTGTCTTAGCTCTTCTTCCCATAGGAGCATAACCCCTCTTGACCTGTCATCTCTTGGTTGCGGGGTGGCTGTTTGCTTGGTGAGCAGGTGGCGAGCTGATTCTATGATCATTTCCTTTTCTAGATTCATCACCAAAGCCCACGGGCTGGAAGAATGTGTATTAATTGCCTATTCTTACGGTTCTGAGCGGGGCAAGACTACGCCGGTCAGCTGAAAGACCAGAATCTCGAACTTTCTGTCAAATACCACCCATATTCTCCAATGACTGGAATGGCCTTTCCCTGCGTGCCGTGCATGAAGTATACTGCATTGCATTTATCACGCTGCATGTTGATACTTGGTGAGTTGTCATGCAGCGGCTTAGCTACGTTAGTAAAGGGGCGTTAAGGCCTCTACTTGTGACCGAACCTAGCGTGAGAAGCATAAACAGGGCAGATAGACTAAGCATACCTTCGCTCCAGGGCTGTCTAGACCTGAAACTAGCTCTTTGAATAGAAGTAAAGAAACAGAACAAGCCGGAGAGGGCCGCGACCATTTCACAGATCAGACGAACCGTGGCCTGCTATTACTACTGTACCATGTCACCAAAACAACGTCAATCATTTGTATTCCTTAACAGAGAGGAAGAAAGAATATCTCTTGCCATTCCTTCCGGAGTAATTCAAAAGGCTTGTTGTCCAGCAGTTTGGTCTAATAAACCTCCGTCTACATGCCAGGACTACGCGCGTGTACAACACAAAATGGCAATTTCCAGGACCTCGATATCTCAACCAATATCAAGTATTCTATTGAGGTCCACTCTATCTAATAGGTACCATAATCCGTTCGTGCATACTCTACGTTGAGTAAGGAAATTGCTCGTCAACATACTACTTTAGGAAATCAGTTTATTGTAACTTATTACAAGTTGGGCAAGCTGAAAATACTTCAGCTACATAGCTTATACACCGCTGGCCAAATCACGAGCCCGACCCTTCAGGTAAACCATTCAGTGACCATTCCAGAATATGAGGTCCTTGGCCAGAGCAGAACATCTTATTTCCCTTCGCCACTAAAGAGAAAATGCGCAATCCCTTCTTCCCAGCGCGAGTGCCAATTTGCGATATGCCTTCTCTAACCGACTGAAGTACGCATTCATAGGAGACGGTACTAGCCAAGGTCCATTTCCCAGAGACGTCTCTTTTCCAGGTATTGCAAGTGCCGTCATAGGAACCGGAGACTAGTATATTCTCATTTCCACCATTAGGATCGCTTGGAGTTGACTGTAAAGAGCGCACCACATTAGCATGAGCGGGTAATCACTCCAGCTCAATCCCTAATAAGGCATCGAAGAACCTGATGTTCATCTGAGCCGCCGGACACAAGACATTTCCCTTTGAAAATTAGAAGTGAAGAAATGCCACCCCACTTGCTAGCTCTAGGGAATTCCTGGGATGAATTTCCGGCTTCTAGGTTCCATCGACTTATTGATCCATCGCCTCCTCCGACAAAAACCCGCGGAAAGTCATCATCTATTACGATGGCGAGTACGGGTGTCTTGGGGTCAAGGCTCTGTAGTAAGATAGGGTCGCTGCAAAAGTGATCAGTATTATATATAGCATTCTGCGGCAAACAGCGTTATATCCCACAATTTAACTTTCCCGTCACGACTCCCAGTGAGCAGCCCTCTGTGACTGGAAACCAAGCATAGCACAGCTTCCTCGTGCGCTTTCCACTTGCGCAGGAGTCGGCCGGTAGATATTTCCCAGATTATTACTATGCCATCTGAATCCGCTGAAACCAATATACCTTGCGTCACACACAGGTTGTTCAATTCGCTCACATGAGGTATGATACGTAATCAGGTCGGCGGATCAAAATCTTCGCCAAAACATAATTCACCTCAGGTAGGGTTGCGTTGTCTTGTTCGCTCTCGTCCCCCTCCATTCCTCCTCCTTTCCTTCCTCTTCGCTTCACTTCTTTCTTCCTGCGCTTACTCCTCTTGTCCTCCCCGTCTCCTAGATAATTACAAATTTGTTCAATCTTCTTTCTCACCTTCCCTATTATCTCTTTTTCTCGCCCTCCTTTCTTCCTTCGTCTTATACATACGCCAATCCGTACTCTTCCGGGGTTGAAGAATCATCTTTCAAGACCTCAACTTATCAACCTAGCAGCTGATATAGATAGCAAACAGGTTCAGATCAAGATTACCGCGGTCAGACGCGAAGCCAAATGTTTGAAGGACAGGATCAAGAGCAAAAAGGATTAACTGGCTGACACCACCCTTCTTCAGACTGCACTGAGCCAAGCGGCCACCCGGTTTCAAATTTCAGCAAAGCCTTGAAACACACTCATTATTTCACAACCTGTCATCCTCTTCAACCCTTTCGTGTTCCTCTAGCTGAACCAGGAAGAATGCCAAAAATTGGACAAAGGGAGCAAAGCTTAGACATAAATCACAGGTGACTTCTTTCTCTGTCAGTGCGCATCTGCAGCCGCGTCACACTCTTGTGGAAAAGTCTGCAAGGAAATTTCACAGCTTTCATACAGAACTCTAGCCATCCGGTTATCGAAGGAGATCGGAACGCTCTATTGGTTCAGCATGAAGTTGCTTGACTACTTCACGTAGGAGGCGAGTTGGAGGTGGTGAATCTAAAATCTTGCCTCAGGCCTCTACTTGCCTCCGGACCGACTATGTCTATGTCAGCACAATTATAAGGATACTAGCTAAATGTATGAATGCATTTTCAATCATTTAATGGCCGAAAAACAAGTTTCCTCGGGGGAATTCTTTGGTCGTGTTTCGGCACAAATTGTATTGCCTATTAGACTTCCTTAGGTATCCCATCGCAAAGACATAATAGACATGAACAATTCCTGGAGAGATAATGAACACGCTGATTTTATCACAACGCCGCTAATGAAGAATAAAACTGGAGGAGAAGGGAAATTGTGATACAAAATCACCGACATTATCCCATCCCAAACAAAAGAAGACAATAAACATGAAGGCCAATCAAAACCAGCATCATAGCGTGCCGGCGATCAAGCTCCATACAACCATCATGATAAGGCCCCAGGCGGGTTTCGACAACAAGCTGGCAGCGCTCTTCCCGCCATTGTCGTTGTGATAACTCGTTGCTTTGGTGAGACCGGCATTTTGCAGGCAGTCGACGACATCTGTCGTGTTTCCGCTAGTGTTGCAGAACCGTGCACAGCGCTTGTTGTAGAGTGTGATGTTGGCAGTTTCGCCGCAGCATTCGGACATGCTGCTGAGGTATGTGTGGTCATTGGGGAACGCGGCGACATCTGTCGTCGTCCATATGTTGATGGGAGGAATGCGGACTGTGGCGGGACATTTGTCCAGGTGGCTTTGGTGACGGGGAGACATATTCTTTCGGAGGTTTCGTATACGAAGGCGTTTCTTCGAGGCAAATGAATTGGGGGTTGACAGTACTTTGCCGTAGACTTGGATCCGCTGTACGAAGGTTTGGGTTAACAGTTCTGAGACTGGGAGGAGATGATGATGTTGGGAGAAAGAAAAATTCTCCAACCTACGAGGGTTGCTCAAAATTTAAGCTATTTCGCATACTGTGTACATGCCATCTGCATCAGGGGCGGTTATAAATAAGGCTACCTGAGGCTCAAATTCGGCCCCCAAAAACCGTCCACCAACAGTCGATGATTGGCGGAGGCAGAGCCCTGCTCGATCCTGCGGTGGGGGTCGAAGGGATTAGCATGCCATTATTCCCGTCTCGTAGGCTTGGATCTGCGCGCTCAGCCTCAAGGCATGGCTGCTGCTCGAAATTTGTTTAATTTATCCCGCCCTGAAGACCCACGTCTAATTACCTTGTCACCGAAGATTGCGACTTTCTAACGGAGAGCGGAGCACCGAGTCGCTTGGGCAATGAAGGCGATGCTGCGTAGTGCATATTCCGTAATTACTCCGGAGATCCGAGTTATTGCTGCACAGCCAGTGTGCGACTTATCTGGCCGATGTTTTCTTCCCAGACGACCTATGTCAAGATTTTCTACTCCGTAGCATATGAGATACAGGAAGGAAATGGGGGCAATTTAATCAGTCGGTCGGGCGACTCTAGAAAGTCAGAACTCTTCGCATACCCCTGCGACGTTGTTAAGGTCGAGCAAATTTTCATTCCGGGCCGCAAGGATCAATGCGAAAACGAGCGGTGGGTCAAGGTTGACTAAATGGTTTTAGCTCTGTGTTGTTTACACCGGAGTACTCCGTAGTATCGCAAAGAGCCGCTAAAAAAATGACCTAATGCTAAATGACCGATGGATGATTATTCTGTGGAGGCCGGAGACTTCGGATAAAGTGGTAGCATTGGAGGTCAATTGTCGGTGTAAATGAATGAGCGAACTATGATGGGGCACCTCTTCGAGACCATGTCCTTTGGAGAATTAAGTAATTCTGAATCATATGTCATGGTCTTTGCAGTAACTAGGGGAGATTAACAGTCTAGACAGTACTGACTACCTACCTTCTCGCTTCTTAACGCGTTGTAGTGGCTGCAGCTTGCAGAAGGCGAAGGTGAAAGGAGGATAATAGGTTTCTACTACACGTAGACCCCCTGAAATGAAAGGCCAAATATTTTCATGGGATAGCATTGCTAACATTTACACTGTCGCAAATGGCCCAATGCGTCTTCACAACGGCCTGTTAGTTTCATTGGTCTTTGCCATTGTATTGAGAAATGTCGCGAATTCCTTTCGAAGTACCTGTAAATTCACCCCATGCCTCATGGAGTGACTTTATCCTCTATTGTAAGCGACACAGCACTTCGAATTCCCGAGTCTCTTGTATCATAAAGAAAACAGTTTTTGACTTTCAGTAATCCCAGCCTGAGAGGCTTTTATGTGACAAGATTGCCTCTACCCGAAAGTCAACGAGCCATTGCCCAGTCTTCCAAATTTATGCCGTGTTGGCCAGGTACATAATTGAACGACCGGAGGTGACCTTAGCCCGTTCCTAGCAGACACTAGAAGCACTGATTGCAGTTCCAAGACCCTGGATTCTTTCGACTAAATCTCTCTGATCGCTGGAGTAATCCAGGTTATCTAGAATGATCATCGACCGTACAGAAAAGGTGAATAAATGAGGGAGTAGAGAGAAATTATCAAATTTAGTACTACCAAGCGAAAATGAATATTTAGTGATTCTTTTATTTTTAACAACCGCAATCCCAACCCAACAAATTGAGTCCCAATCCATCCTCAATACATTGAATTTACAATAACCAGTAGATTAAGCACAATACCCCAGGCTGCTCTTGACAGCAGTCTAACATGGGAACCAACCATAATAATAAGAATATTCACGGCTCAGCCTACCGTCTACATGATCTTGAGTCTGTAAGACAGTTAGTCATCAGTTAGTCAGAACTAGAAGCATGGGGCTAAGCCTACCAAAGCTTTGATAAAGTACTCCATCGTTTCATTCTCTTCCTTGAACCACACATTTTGCCTTGGTGAAAGATTGCCTGAGAATGTTTGGGCAGAATCAAAATCAATCCAGAGCACTCTATTCTGTTTGCGAGATATTATCATATTTCTCGGTTTGGGGTCGCCATGAAGGACTCCTGCTTGGTGGATACTGTAAAGACTATCGCGAAGTTGAACAAGATAATCTTTCGAGAAGTTGGATAGGTCTATTTGCTGTGCGTCCGGTATATACTCAATGAGAACGGCATTCGGAGCTAACTTGTCCTGAAGAAACATATGCAGACTTGGCCAGAGAGTCGGTTGTATTTGTGTTATCGTACCATAGAAGTCGGGAACAACCCCTTGTCTGTATAAGCCCCTTTCTTTCATGCGTCGATAAGCGGAGGATTCGCGAGAAAAGAGATTCACGTCATAATCTGGGGGGTCACATTCAGATAGGCCCCTATCATGGTACTTAAAAATCTTAGTAGCGCTTCAGTAATGACAAGGACTCACTTACTACTTTCATCACGCACATCCTTCCGCGAACTCTGACCTTGAAGACAGCAGAATTCTTGGACTCTTGCAATAACTCAAGGAATGTCACATCGGAAGGGTTAATTCCAACATATTCATCAGCCATTTTGACACCATGGGGAATATGCGCGTACACACGAGAATTTGGAACTGTACCACAGGAAGGAAGTTGGGAAAAGATAACATAAGGCGGCGGGGCTAGTGCCGACATTCATATATTTCCTTGCTGCGTATTCGTAGCGTTCCGCCTACCCACCGTCCGCTCTAACCGCTTTCCATTACTGCCTACTAAAACTGTCTGCTGCTGTCAAACTGCCCCTGGCGGCTTCATCTCTCGAGCTTTGCTACCAGCCTATTTGCCGCGTAGTCTGCGGTAGGTCATATTACGTATGCGACTTGAAGAGTTAAGCGATTGACAGTTAACGACGAGCTGCTTTGGATCATACGAAAATCGGCTTCATTTTGATGTAGAGATCGTAATTATGATCTTGCATTCTTGCTCAACCAAGCATAGGGGCCATCATTTGTAGCAGGACCAGAAATGGTGTTTGTTGATTGGGAGGTTAAATCAATCCTCCTTTTAGTGTAGCGGTCGAGTGATAATTAGGGGTCCGTAAAGTTGCAAGGTACTGTTTTTATTATTCACTGGATGCCCTATGCTCATGCCATATCATAGAATTCGTAACATTTCCTCATCAAGAAAGCGAATTCAGTCTCACTAAGCGCAAACCTAAGCGGGGAGAAAGTTACCAACGGCGGGCTAGTAATAAAAAATCCGGGGTGGGCTGTTACCTACATCCCGCCTATTCCGCGCTTTATCGTAAAAGTAAATGATAATTCTGCAGAAGCTCTTCTTCAGACATGCCTGCAGAAATTCGAAGAGATTATATTCCTGATGACCAATACAAACAGCCACGGAAAAAGCGTACAATCGAATAAGCGGCTGAATCTAGCCTCTCGGCTTCAGACACGCCAGACTGGAAAAGAAAAAGCGAACTAGACCAACAGTGTCTAAGTAATATGGACTGACTGTTTATACAAGGCAACACACTCAGGTGTTAGGCCATGAGCAAGCTGTCGAGCCCACAAGGCTAAGCGATGAAGACGGAGCAGGCAGATAGTCTTCCAAGAACGAGTTACTTTACCCACCACAACGCAGACTGTCTTGCCGCTCCGTCCACTCTAGACGGGCCAGGCTCAACTTTGATTTTCCTAATTGTGTTTACTTGTTATAACGCGAGGCCTATAAGCAAACAAAATTCCTAATATGTTAGTGTGAAGCCAAGTAGTGTGGTAATAATGATGTTACAACATGAACCATATTCTTAGAGACTGTATGCCAAGTTTGCTGCCCGTTTTCAGCCCATCTTTTTGGATATTTTATAATATCATATATAACTATATTCACGCGCATCTTCTCATTGACATTATCATGCGCGTTATTTACCAAACCATGACTATGTATCAGGCCGTCATAGACTCGGTTTCAAAATCGTGAACAATAAGGTTGAATTCAACTTTGTAATTCACCACGATATTATTGTGAAGGATTCAGTAGCTATAAAAGTCCCTACCAACCCAAATAGAAAATGTCTTATCCCTATCCCTTTTCCATCATTAATCTATCAAGTTAGCTTAAAATAAACATACAATACGGTCGTCAGGATGATGCTTTTATCTCTTACTATGGTAGCGTGCGCAACGGCAATGACCATATGCAACATGGCGTATTCCGGGAGGGGGCTGCCACCAGGGCACCCATAACTCCTGTGATGGAGGGTTAGTATGTATCCCTTGCCCGGCCCAGGATATGCCTGGTGGGATTGGAGTGGTAAGTATTAGATCTTGATAAGAGAAATTACAGAATGTTAGCTAACAAGATGCAAAGTGTGCCTACCCAGGTGTATGCCCTCCGCCCGACGAATTCGTGTGGCATAAGTGATATGGTAAAGTTGGCAGCACAGTAATAGGTTACAGCAGGTTATATAATGTTGCTATAAATGGATTACAGTATATGGGGCTGGTATCCAATTTTGTTACAATGTATTAATTTGACTCTCTAAATCCAGCCTTGGTACAGGTTTTTGGCTAACATTTTCTTATGTTGGTTAGGTTTTCTTTGTACTGTATCTCGAATGAGAAGGTACCATCTCGAACTTAAGCAGATCAATACAATCAAATATAAGCAGTCTTCCTTCCCACAGCCCTGGGGCGAATGAGAGTTTATTCGCCTTAAGGTAGCACATCTATTACGCGCTGTACTTGCGGGTCTGAAATGTATCCATGACTGGCTCGCGTACCGTTTCTCAGTCTGAATTTACTTATTCCATCTCGTATGAAGCCACACCGTGGTGCCCTCGGGACGAGGATAAATAATTCCATGAGCAACTCAACGGATACAGGTAAAGATGGGACATCAGCTTGGCTCTGAACATAGTCCTGGCTTATCTGGTACCTGGAGGCATGTTACATCAATTAATGCGATGCTGCGACAAGTCGTGTAAACAGGGCCACATTGCTTGGATGACCCTAACACAGAGAAGCACTATACACAATGGACTCTTTACTAGACGTTACAAAGGAGGCTATTACGTGGAGGGCTCGGACTTTCACGGGAGTTGCGCTTTGGTAAAGTAAACCGTAAATTCCAAACATGTCTTGTCTAGTTGGCCGAGTATATAAAGGAATCACAATCCCCTAAACATCCGCTTGTGGTTTAAGCCTGATAATTTCTAGGAAGCTACGTTGTGAGAGGCTTTCCTCACTTCGCCTCTCTTTAAAGAATAGTTATCTACTTAATTATAAAGACGGCCAAGTACTTCTTTCCTCGTTTTTAACCGGCCGTAGAGAATCAATACTACGTTAGCGGAACTTTAGTTTTGCAGATCTATTGCACTTTGCCTTTCCAAGTAACCGTGGCTACTTTGTGAAGTTGTCAACCAGATTGCCATTTCTCATAGTACAAAGGAAACAATTTGGAATTTCTTGTAATAAGAGCAACTTGCAGTGCGGTCTACTATCTGATCAAGGCGTCCTTTGACGAAATACTACATTCTTATAAGCACTAAAATTAGCGACAGCAATACTGAACAAATCCTATCCTGTCAACTTAGGTATTATCATCATACCAAACTTGTGCTGATGATATAACTGGATTGTGGGGATGTCCGATATATTTTAGCCAGAACTAATATCTGTCTTCATAATTCTGCGGCATTCATAGGTATCTGGTTGCAGACAAAGTGAACTCTTAGCTGCTTCTTCCGGACTGCTTTTGGCACGAATGTCTTTATTGGCATCTTTATTGACGTTTCTAGTGTTAGGAATAGGGGCATATGGCTGCGAAATACTTTGTCGTTAAGGATGGGCGGTGCCAGTCTTAACATTTCCATATCAGTCACGCGATCGGCTGAAGAGACAGCAAAATCACCCGAGTCGAAATACGTCCGTTTCTTCTAACCATTAGATAGTGTTCCTAAGTGGCAAGGTTATGTAACACACCTTAGACTGCTGTCCAAGCAGACCTCCACCATGAGGTAACCTTCCATAAATACGTAACAGACGTTCCTCATCTTCAGTCAGTGGCTAAAGATTGAACGGATTAATAAAACTATAGTAGAGCTGCTGAAAGGCGAAACTTACATCATGATGGGATCCTTTGCTCTGTCGTGCATCCATTTCGAGCAATATGGGATAGGGAAATGATTAAACAACACGAAGTAAGAAGAGAGATTAAAGACTATCTGTTGCCAGGGTGTATCAAAGTGGATTATCTATAATAGCCTTGTTCGCCCCTCACGTCATAATACATGAGTCACCTGGGGACAAAAATTTCATTCCAAATAAAAATCACCTAAGTTGAAGAGGAATGATGACTCCTCTACGTTAAATGACCTCAGATCCAAGTATTTTACCACGGTTGAACCTGATTGACCGATCCAGACGTTGAACATACTTTTCTCCCCGTTAAATCTTTTCGCCACTAGTAGCAGTACACTATATAACTGCAGTTTTGCGGAGCTTACTTCATACTCTTAATACCATCTACATATTTTTTCTATATAATCGCAGGCTACTATTTATTGAACATGCGAACAACCCGCCTACTTTATTCTACATGGAGCCCTCGCCAAGTCTATCGTGCGATTTTATACCCTAGAGCATTCAGTGTTCCTACTCGTGATTACAGTGGTTCCACAGAGGGCGGGGAATATGGGCAAAATCCGAGCAACGAAGGCCTGGGAGGTCAAATAAACGGAGAAATAGCAAATACGGAAGGTAAGTTAGATGTGTCACAGTCATGTGGTGCTAGTTCCCCGCAATTATTGTGCTGTCTAATCATTCTGATACTCTTCTCCCTCAATAAAATTAATTTGATATGGCGATTCTATTGTGCCCTTTACACTGAGCATGGTCCTATAATCTACCTTCGAGCCGGTAGCAAAATGTTTACGGAAATTAAACTAATACTGATTAAAGAATGCCACGGCTCGTCTGTAGCCCCCTCGAAAAAGTCGCGCACAACAGCCAGTCACGATAAAAACCGTCCAGAGTACTACAGTCTCAAGGATTACCGAGAAGGACCTAATACAGAGAGCGGGGAGCTGGACACCGAGCATGATCAGCGAAAAGTGAAAGAGCATAATAAAGATATGGAAAATAGGTTCGAAAAGCGTTAAATGTTATATATTAAAGTCCATTCTGGCGATCACTAGCGATCCTGGGACTACTATCCCTTTCTGTTCGCGGCCAAAAAAATTGTGCGCACACTTGCGCTAGTGACCAGCACAGATTGGTTACCATATTAAATATTCGCTGTACTTATGAATTTGAAATGTATCCATAACTAGCTCGCGGACTGTTTCCCTTGTTGAATTCGCCTGCTCCACTTCTTCAGCGGGATCATCAAGCCTAGCCGGCTACTTATGGGAAGCCATGTTTTTTGCAACGATGTATGTCCAGGGAGCGTAACAGAAGCCAATTAGAAAGTCTATGAGTTGAATGTTAAGGCAAGAGAACTGTGGCGTGGGAACACCTTTGTAAAGGAGGTGAAAGATCAGGAGAGTTCTCAGCAATGCAATTTAAGGAGAGTTGTCGGAACACCACCTGATTGCTTATCTAGTGTGGCCGCGGGAGTTGACTAAGCCGGCACTTCATCGTCTTGTTCAGTCGAAATAATCGATCAGTCAATTATTCAACATAGTTGCTTTTTATGATGAGATGATAGGTCATCATTTTGGAGCTCTAGAGATTACATAAAGATGAGCTGAATGCCATAGCTAGAATAATCAAGACCTTCATTCTTATTGAATCGGTGGAGATCACGTAGTTAACGCACCTTACAAGCGAGCCGGACAAACAAACGGGCCGGACACAACGCGTTTTGACCGCAATTAAAAACCTCACTTAATTAAAACACTAATTATGCCTCCAAAAGCGCGTTAAAATCCAAGAAATTCGGCAAAAGGGGGGATGGATCGTTCTTGCTATTTCAGCTTAAAAGCAAGAAATTAGCATTATTCGCAAGGCTGCAGAGGTTTTTAATGGACCTCGTTCAACCCTTCATGAACTATTAAATGGAAGCACCCATCGTGATGAAGTACGCACCGATAGTCATAAAATGACTCAAAATGAAGCTTGTACAATGGATTCTATCGCTAGATCGACGTGGAGCCTCTCTCCGACCGTCCTATATACGAGAAATGGCCAATATTCTACTTGCTCAACGCGGTACTACCCCAATTCAACGGTCGGGGAGAACTGGGTCGCCAACTGTTAAACGACAAGGTTGTTTAAAACTCGCTATACTCGACGTTTCGATTATCGGCGCGCTAAATGCGAAGAATGCTAAAGTTATTAGGGAGTGATTTGATAGCGTACAAGCCACTAAAATGCAACACGGGATCGCGCAAGGAAAGATCTACAATTTTGATGAGACTGCCGCAACACTTGGAGACTGGAAAATGCTTCCTTCCTACAGAAAGAAAACCTTGAGACTGGCCAACTTCGGTACTCAAATGACTGCTCGAGATCACGCGTATCAACAGCCCTAGTCCTCAGTTGCGCCAATATGATCCTGTGAGCGAGCTAGTTTGTCATGCGGGGTTTGGCGGGGTCAAAAGAAAATCAACTTCTATCTTTCCTCAGATCTCGACTGTCAAACACAAAGTCTGTCCAGAATCGAGGCCACATTATTTCCCGATAACTGATTATCCTACATATATATTGTTGGATAAAAAACGCTAAAAGTAAATATGGTCTCCACTACTGATATAACGCACCTCCGCCGCTGTGTTGAACTGGCTCGCGAAGCTCTCAACGCAGGCGATTCGCCCTTCGCCTCCGTCCTCGTCTCAGCGGAAGGAACAGTCCTAAAAGAAGACCGTAACCGAGTCGTCACCGAGGCCGACGTAACCCGCCACCCGGAGTTCACGCTCGTGCAATGGGCGCAGAAGAACCTGTTTCCGACGCAGCGCGCCGCGACCACTGTCTATACCTCTGGTGAGCATTGCCCGATGTGCGCGACTGCGCATGCATTCGCGGGGATGGGGCGGATTTTTTACGCAAGCTCGACTGCGCAGCTTCTTGCTTGGAGGAAAGAGATTGGGATGGATTCGGATCTGGTTGCGCCGCTGGCGATTAATCAGGTTGCACCTGGGGTGCCTGTTGAAGGGCCAGTGGCCGGGCTTGATGAGGAGGTGAAGGAACTGCATCGGTTGAAGCACTTGTGGGCAAATGCATGAGGATGTAACAGGAGCATTGGCACTAGTCTAGTGTGGTGTAGAATATAATACAACTCTGGTGGTGCACACCGGCCATACCAGGCGCAGTGATAGAATTCCAACCCTAGAGGTTCCAGACACAATCTATATAAGGATCCCCATAAACCTTTAGTATACGATCCTTGCTACGGCTATTGCGCAATGATGCGGATGTTTTCCTAACACCCATAGCGCCTAGTGATGATTTATCTACCTGTAAGATCGACGCGACATTCTAACGAATCCCATTGAATGATATAGAACTAGCTCCTAAATACATTCAATCAAATTATCCCGCAGGTTCCTGTCTTTTTTATCATCCTTAACCGATTGTTATACCGATATCAACACAACATTAGTACTCTATTCCTGTCCTACATGAATTTGATTGTTAAAAGAAATTGAGTATCCTCTTCAAAGGTAGGCCTTCACAACTAGTAAAGGAAAGAGTACTCCACATAACTATCTCTTCATTTATCCTACCAGCCACAGCGGACCGGTGATGCTACGCGTAGGCTTTGAGGAAGAATGATGTACATCAACGGCCATGGATTTTCTTATCTTGCACTGACCTCGTGATATCTATTCAATTTTCCTAGCTTTAGAGAGACTCCACCCGTTTCCTTGGCAAATATGACAAGGGACGCTTTCTGTTGTAAGCCAATTCACTCCAAATATGCTGCGGCCTAGCTCCGGTGCTAGTTCGACCAAGGTGAAGGGATCGGGAGAAATCAGACTGTGTTGTGGAATCCTATAGATTCAATGGAGCCCGCGTTGTTTTCCAGGAACTCGGTGAGGAATTGTGCATGGACGTACAGGCAGCACAGGTCCAGCTGCTGGAGATGTAGCAGGGCGTGGGACAGTGTTCTTAATGGTGACCCAGATCCACTTAGACGTAGAATTCGAGAGTGATCTACTAAATCACAGATATACGTTCTCAGCGTCTGCGCTTTTGGCGTATCCCATGAGCTAAAGTAAGGAAGCTCGAGGTTTGATAATTGAATGGAATGCAAGAATGTTCCACTGTCGGTTTAGGTTTTGAGGCCCTTTATAATGGCGTGGAAGTGATGCTCAAGGGTCTTTTCTTGCATGGTCATAGTCGTGTCCAAGTAAGATCCCACCCAATGTTCTTTTGCGTTTGTCCGACGAAAATATACGCAGAAACCGGTCAGTTTAGGAAGTTGTTGTCCAAGAGCAGCCGAAAGCACTTCAATATCCTCACGTCTTTTCAAAATATCATGTTGCTCCTTACATATACCCCTGAAAGTATCGTAGATGACCATATATGGGGGAGGTGGCTTAGCCGGACAATCCTTGTCAGACGACTGCTTTAATTCATCCAGGTAATTCTTAGGGGGAAGAATGTTGTTTCTAAAAAACCTGAAATCCATGATCTCTAGACCAGATTAGTAGGTTCCCAAGTTCTCATCATAAGGTCCTTACCAGATTGAAGCAGTTCCGGAACAACATAGGTTAAAGAAACCACATACCAGCGCAGGTTTGACAGTAGCAGCCGTTGTAGCGATATGAAACCCGATCTCGAAAATTCAAAACTGACGTTACGGAATAAATACGGCAAGCAAACCTTCCTCAGTCGTTCACTAACAGATGAGAGGCGTTTGACATCCCGACTGGATAGACGGGTTATGATTTCATAGAGTAATTCGGTGGGCAAAAGCTCGAAGCGAGCATGTCTGCGTATGGAGTTCATCATCAACAATACGTAGATAATAGAAATAGGCTTCGCCGAATAGGTCTCATGCCAGCTAATTACGGATATCGGTTAAAGTACTTTTCCGGACAATAGCCGACTGTGGCAGATACGCGGTAGGTCTACCGAGCGAGGTGAAAATCAACCAATTATATGACCATATTCAAACTGGCTGAAGGACTTGAAAAATTCAACTAGAACTACGCGATTTGAAGCCGATTTTAATATGCACTTTCAGAGGCTTCGAATCGATCATTTCGATGAGCGATATAATGTGATATACGTGTTGGAATCGCATTTGTTTGGGCCGATCGCTTGAGTGATCGGTTGATTTGAAGCAAGGCGATGATATAATCATTTTAGTCATCTCCCGCCGGCCACACCGACCTTGTCTCCGAAGTATTGCGCAGTTGTCAATAACCGGCACAACCAAGTATACTGCAGCAATTATTTATCTGGAATACAGCTAGTGAGTTTGTGCCAATTATGCATGGGGCTGCTGTATTCCATTAGCTCTAATTGATGTCTGGGGGAAGTCTCTTAATATAGACCAGATTCTGGTGGGGTCGATCTATGCCGAGCAATGACGTCCATCCTATAAGCGTTCCATCCTCGAACAACCTTCTTGGCAATCTTGCCTTTGGAATCAGATTCTGTGATTAAAGAAACACATGGTGAAATAATTACGGCTTTTCTGTCACTGTAGCAGCCATATTTCGTAAAATCCATCATTATCAATAGTTAGTGGATAGAGCCACGATCCGCTTGAATGATATCAATCATCATGTTCCCACGCATCACTAGACAGCATCACATTGTGGAAGTATTCGCGATATACAGTTTGAAACCAGTGTCTAAATAAAGCTTTGTGCCTTCTCAAACAAAGAATGGAGTCCTTCCAATTTGGAAGTGTGTCCTTCCTCCGTACGGTCTTTGTACAATCTGAAACATGGCAACCCCGCTGTCGCAGTGCTGCCTCGACGACCAAAGAAAACAATAACAGAGATGTAAGAAAGAGTCATGTTACGCAAATTTGCTCAAGTATTTACATCGAGTGCCAGAATTCGGCTAGTGCGCGGTCCACATCCAGCGATGAACCTTGCCAAATTGCAAGTATCTCTAGAGACAGCGATTC
>JAMAHN010000056.1:0-24818 GCA_023627535.1 Aspergillus sp. S1802E
TAACGTATCCGGTAAGCGAGTCGGCCACGTAAGCGAGTCGGCCACCTCTATTCTAATTCTGCCCGTGGGCCAAATACTAGAGGCTTTATCAACAAAACAATTGCATTTCTATCTAAAAATCAATTAGAAACTCGATTAGGACATTGTAATCGCCTATGTCCTAGAATATGACAATCACTGCACCGCGGGGGCGCTCGTACGCGTGACCTAACTGCAGGAAGTGCAAGATCTAGAGAAGGCGTATCTTCAGCTTCATTAACCTCCTTCTCGCGCTGGAATCGCTCTAGGCCTTCCTGGATAGCTAATCCCTCTGTAATAGCTAACTGCCTAGTAGAGCGTTTCCTTTTTTGAAGCTGCTTGTTATGAGAAGCACGTAATTCGCGGATTTCTTCGCGCGCAAGAATAAGCTCATTCAGATGTAATTCATGACCTTTAATAAGCTTATCAAATCGCGTCTCTAGCGAAGATGAAGGGCTCTGCGTACGCTCACGTATATGCGTTTTAAGTAGCTGCTTCACGGTAGATGCCTGCTTTTCAAGCTGCCTTGTTGTATAAGGTGTTTTTGGTGCTGAATTGGTTGATCGACTGCCTGGAGGTGTAGGGGTCTTCAGTTGAATATTTAGCTGACTGAGTACCCTGTCTGGATTAAGCGGAATAAGACCAGCGCCTGCGAAGCTATTTTGAATAGTTTCTGCTTGAAAAGCGATATCACGGGCTTCTGGAAAGACCTCTAAGAAATCAAGCTTATCAATATGATTGAATCCTAATCGCATCTTATTCTCCACTAGGCGTCCGTACGCGCGTTTTAGTGGTGAAAAGCAGCCAACATCTAGAGGCTGTAATAGATGTGAAGAATGCGGAGGCATACAGATAGGAATAATATTATTCTCACTGCATATCCGGTCGAATTGAGGTGTAAGATGACTGCCATGACCGTCAAGAATTAGAAGGCGATATCTTCCAATTGTACGGCTAGTAGTAGCAGGAATGAAGAGATTTTGAAGCCAGCGAAGACCTATCTCATCTGTAGTCCATCCATTAGGACTAACTTCAATCCTACTATCGCGTGGGAGCTCAATATTTTGATACCAACCCTCTATATGGACTTTTCCTTTAAAGATCACACATGGAGGAAGCGCCCAGCCAGTAGAGTTAATACACTCAATTGAAGTAACCCATTCGCGATTGCCTGGCTGTATAAGTAATGCCTTTCCGTAGTAATCAGCTCTAGTAACTACCTGAGCAGTAGCTACTAGGCCCATAGCGAAGCCAGTTTCATCAAAATTGTAGACATCTTCTTGTACGATCCCGTGTTGCATTATCGTGATTTGTACGCAGTTAAACCACTCTTGTATAATCTTGGGATCTTCACATTTAGCACGTTGATAATCGTAGCGTCGAGTATAGCGAGTTTTTAAGCGATCTTGTCGATTAATAAAGTTGTATACCCATTTCTCTCCGACTGATTGAACTGGGGTAGTATCGCGTGCAGCAAGAAGAATATTGGCCATTTCTCGTATATGAGATGGTCGAGGAGGCGCTCCACGTCGATCTAGCGATAGAATCCATTGTACGAGCGATTCCTCTTCATTTTGAGTCATTTTATGAAAATTGGCGCGTGATTCATTGCGAAATGTCTTTCCACGTAATCGGTCTTGAAGGGTTGAGCGAGGTATATTATAAATACGTGCTGCTTCACGAATATTCGAGATTTCTTCTTCTTTCAAAGCAGATATAGCAAGCAGAATCCTGCCCTCCTGTTCAATTGATTTTCTCGAATTTTGACGCGCTTTTGGAGGCATGGTTGGTGGTTGAATTGAGCGAGGTTTTCGACCGCGGCCAAAACGCGTGAGGTGGCCGACTCGCTTACGTGGCCGACTCGCTTACCGGATACGTTAGACATCTAGGTGATAACTAGGTACTACTCCGGAAAAAGCTGACCTAGGAAACACTCCCGAGAGAGGGAAATAGTAAGAAAGGGAAACAATTCGGGGTCAAATAGAACTTAAAAAGAATATACGACAAGAGAAAAAAGAAAAAGAAAAAATAGCAATAAACAAGAAAGGCAAAAAAAAAATAAAGTAAGGTACAGTCAAGTGGGTAAAGCAAGATGATGATTTAATGACGGGAAGTGTAAAGGTGCGAGTCGACTACCCTACCAGGAGTTTGCACCAGCAGATTACCTGTACGGAGGCAAAGTAATAATAAGAACTCGAGGGGGGTGGCTTTCTAGTTTGCACCGTTGGACGAGTTCGACGTGTGGGAGAGGAACTGGAGAGGGGGGGAGAGCCTTGGAGGGGAGAGACAGAGAGAGGAAAGGGAGGAGGGAGAAGTCGCTAGGCAGAATTGGGTTACCAGGAAAGCGGTACGGTACGGTAAGATCCCCTCACGTCGGACCCCCACTTGCCCTCCCCACCATCTTCATTATTCTTCATTCTCACACGAGTACTACACATAGTTATTGCTTCTCATGAGTGGGTCGGAAGGGAGAAGAATTCCAATTTGAAGGGCAACCAGGATCCGGGAAAACCAGAGAAAGATACTAGAAATTAGAGAAGTCAATTAGGACACTCGTGCATGTGATGGGTGCGTACCTTAGACAATTCCGGCGTAATTGCAAGTCTTGGCGGGGCTCCTGGTCGGTTGGACGGTTGGACGGTGTACACTACAAGGTACTCAGTTGTGTACAGTGGAGGATTGCATTCTGAACACATCCGATTCTCCCAGACGCAGTTGCAATCTACAGTACACCGTAGGATTATCCCTACTGTTACATAGGAGTAGTATGTACATACCAATTGCCAAGGAAGGAATCCAGGGCAGTCTGAAGATGGATTACTCATCGACCAGGGAGGGTAACGTGACGCCGATCCTCTCCACATCCGGCCTTCCCAGATCAAAGCACCGATCGTCTGGAGTATAAAAGGTGATAGACTGATAGACTGATAGTGCTGGACAATAGACATCTGTCGAGTACAAGTGAAACCGAAAGAGAGAGACAGAGATCCGGTCGATCGCAGATACCAGATCGACTGTCTCGAGCTTCCTGCAGGAAATCACGGGTCGTCATCATTCATGCCCTTTGCTCTTAGCGCGTTTGTCGATCCAGGCGGGACTGGACCGAGGATGCCCTTGTCATTTCAACTCCGTTTCGTCTCCGATCCTTAGTCTTTTACGACCAAAGGAATCTCCAGACTTAACCTACTAGTAACCAACTATTATTCCCATTTCTCACTCCCTAATCGCTGGACTATATCCCAACTACTGCCATTACTGGTAGTCAGTAGTCGTCCGTCATCCACTCTCCTCCCTTAACGCCGTCGATCCGCCCAAGTGATTGATGTCCGCCTAACGCATCCCTCCGAGAGCCTGTGCGCGCACCTTATGTTCTCGTCCTGGTATCACCGCCTACGCCTCCTCGCACCTGGGCTTTGTCGTGCCGGCCTCTGAACATGTCGGAAGTCCTGTCTCACCGGATCCCATACCGACTGTCGACTGCCTTGGGTGCCCTATTTCATCTCTGACTCTGGTTGATTTGACCTTTCGAAAAAAAAGACAAGAATCTCATGCGATCGCGGGGGATACCTCTCACTCCCCTCCATCGACAAAAATCTCCCCCCTGAACTTGGGGGCCGTCGACTGACCTCGACAACCATGGACCCCCAACTAAATTCAACGGGCTCACGCCTCCAATTCATGGATCTGTGGAAGAAACCGTCTTCTAGATCATCCCAGCAATCCGACGATGCCCCGGATGGCCGGATCGCGCACACGTTAACGGCCTGTACGAGGTGTAGACAGGTACGGACCCTTCTCTCTCCGCCCACCCCTTGAATCACGATCTATTACCTTTTAATCCCTCCCCGCATTTTATCAGCATTTCATCACATTCGGAATTTTTTCGGTCGAATTCTGCTAACATCGGCCCGTAGCGCAAATCTAGATGTGACCCCGGAATCCCAAGATGCGCCCCGTGCGAACGCAGCAATGCCAAATGCGTCTACTTCGATTCCTCGCGGAAATGCACCATCCCTCGGACGTATATTGTCTCCCTTCGCGAAAAAGCCCGCGCGCTAGAAAAAGAGCTGGCGGAGCTCGAGAAAGATTTCCAACATGCCGCAGATGCCGAACTGATGGTCCGCGGGGCGGGTCGCATCCGGTTCAAGGAGAATGACGAGTCAAGGTTCCTGGGTCCGTCGAGTGGCATCGCAATCACCCGCTTGGTCATGGAAATGGCCAAACAGAACACCGACTCGAAGAGTATCAAAGACGTCGTCCCGGAGTTGACCGCGCAGGAGATCAAGCTGGCCTTTGAAGAAGAAAGCTCCAAGCCGACATCGAAAGTATATCCCATGATCAGTTCGATCCCTCAACCCAATCTCCCCGCAAGGAAGTCGACCGACCGACTTGTCGACGTGTTCGTAGTCAAGGGTAGGTGCTCTGTCCCCTCCTCCGGTCGCTACCAAGGAACATTTGAGCTGATCGGTACCTTAGCGCAAGCGATGCTTCCGACGTTACACCTTCCGACATTTCGCCAGGAGGTAGACAATGTCTTCAACGGTTCCGACGACCCCTGCGAGAACTTCCAGTTGCGAATGGTCATTGCAATTAGCATGCAAAAAATGGGCCCGACCTACGCAGGGCTGGCCGATAGCTATTATCTCGCAGCGCTACCTTACTTGGAATCATCTCTGAAACGAATGGATCTAAAATCGCTGCAGTGCTTGGTCCTTATCGGGCAATATTCCCTACTGACCCCCACGAGAACCGCCGCCTACTGGGTCGTCGGTATGGCGGTCAAACTATGTCAAGACTTAGGTTTGACCGACGAGGAATTGATCACGGGAGCGTCCGACGGACAGAGACCCAATCCCCTGGAAATTGATATGCGGAGAAGGCTCTTCTGGATTGTCACGTCGATGGAATTCGGCCTCTCTCACAGCCTTGGTCGTCCTAGTTGCTATTCGGTCGACCACGATTATATGCGAAGGGTCAAGTTCTTTGAATTGGTGGACGATGATTGCATCACGCCGGAGGGCATCCTGCCTGGGTCCCCCAAACTCGCCAAATGTATCGCGATTCACTTCTTCAAAATGCGACTGCTCCAAGCGGAGATTAGACGGACTCTCTACCTGAACAAACACGATACACCCACCGACGATCAAGACCCGTGGTTCTCTCAAATGCTCGACAAACTTGATCACTGGGTAGCCTCCTGTCCGAAGAACGACGGGGGGAGCGGTCTCAGCGAAACATGGTACGGAATCACATCGTTGGGCTTGATTTCCCGTTCTGGCTGGCTAATCCGAATGACTTTTTGCTTAGGTTTCTTGGCCGGCGAAATACGATGATTGTGTTTATGTTCCGGCCCTCGCCTCAGATACCGGAGCCCTCGTTGTATGCGGCGCGGAGGTGCTACGAAGCATCGATATTCAACGTCGCAATGCAACGAGAGCAGATCGCGACGGGGTCTGTGGATCTAACGTGGATCTTCACTCAATCACTATTCATGGCCCTCAACACCGTTCTCTGGTCTCTTTCTTATCCCGAAATTCGCAGGGAACACTCCATTGAGGAAGTCCAACGTCACCTCGATATAGCACTCGACGGTATCGTGCTTGCCGCGGAGCGATGGCCGGGCGTCGAATCGGCCTTGCTGCTCTACAAAAACCTTGTGACCGCATGTCTCAAGGCATATACTACCGAAGAATCGTTCGTCGTCCAATCACCCTCCAACCATGCCACCCCCACCTCCTCTCAAGACGTGACGAGTCCGCCATCAATCTCGAGTCCCGCAAGCACGACCACTTCGTTCCAGTCCCAAAACGTCCGGGCCGGCAAGTGCTCGAATCCCGACAGTCTGTCCTCGGGAACCTTATCGAGAGGCCCTTCTGCAGAGCCGGCGTACTCGTACACGCAAGCTTCCCCCGCATCCTCCACGACAATCGAATCGCTGAAGGCGCCGCAGTACACTCTGTGGGAGCCTCAGCTCCAGCAACCACAACCGCTGCCAGCAGCCGCGCCACCACTGCCACCCTCATCCACCGCCACGCCTACTCCTTATACCACTCCGCCGTACAGTGAAGCGCCCACATCCTTTTCGGGGTTAGCATTCGATCCGGAGACCCCACACAATCCGTTCCCGACCGTCATTCCGCGCGTACAAGGCTGGGACCCGAACTTCACCCTCGGCTCCACGACTCCAGGCCATCTGGCATACGTTGAGACGCAGGTGGATCCGATGGACTGGATGGGCATGATGGGGAATCAATATTCGCAATATTTTAACGGCGCATTGCCCACCCCGTCCTGGCGCGGACGGACACTCAGCCAGCAGGAACAAATTGAATTGATGGCCTCGTTGGAACAAAACATTCCGGACGTTTCCGCCCAGCTGATGCGCGAGACGGGGACGTTCTATCAGACCTAAGCGTTTGCTTTGCTTTTCCTTCCTCTTGCTTCTTTGTGGAAAGCAAGTTGAATCTTGACAAGTAGATATCGGTGGGTAGGTGCTGCCAGGCTCGATGCGCCAAGAAGGGATCGTATCAGCCAGATGGGAGATAACACCCTTGGGCCGTTAGGGTTGGTAGTTTATGAGACAACGTCTGCATTTGGTGTTGGAGCGTGCTTTGTAATTGGAAGGGATGTTCTTCTTTGCTTGGCTTTGCTTTCTTTGCTTTTCTTTTATGCTTGACGAGTATCTGAGCGGCTTTATCTTGGTTCAGTAGTTACAATACATGACCATTGTGCATTTGGTACGACTCGATCGATTCGGCCGATCAAACACTTAATCAGAAGAAGACCTTAAGTTCATTGACGGTTGAAAGGGAGACCCATGGTTCGCGGCGATCGACGATGCGAATCATTTACTCCGACGTAGTATGGACGGAGAAAGAAGTCGAGGCGCTTAGTCAGGGACCCTCGGGCGAAATACCGGGACAATACGGGGCGTACGGTACGGTACGGGCGGCGAAACGCGAGGCCAAGCGCCGTCACGTGCCGGCTGCCGTCATCCGCGACCAAAGAAGCCGCCCGTCTTTCTCCTCTGCTCTGCGGATCCCAAAGGCCTGCGCTCTCTTCACCCCAAAATCCCAACCCTACCAACATCTCGTTCTGAACTGCCGACATCCTTCCAACCCCAGACCAACCTCCCTCCGCTCTTTCATTTCGCCCTCTTGTTCCCTCTCCTTTCTGCTTCCTCCCTCTTCGCCAACCCTTGAGGGTGGTTCAAACTCGACTCATTGGAATGCGTGACTTTTAACCGGTCGGAACGTCCAGCTCGTCCGCCTGAGCGATCCTCGACCGGAATTCCAGCCTCCCCCCTCTTCCAGACCTTCGACCTTGGTATCAACCCTGAACACCACCCTAACCGTGAAATACTCCCCGGTTTTTCGATAATCCTCCTTTTTATAAGGTTACGGGTCCCTTTTTGAAGGTCGTTCGGGCTTCGGCCATCCTCTCTCGCCCTCCGCCAAATCCCCCCTCCCTCCTCTCTCTCCCTCTCCGTCCTCTGTCTCTTCCCTTGAGACTTTCCCATGTCTGATCGCGCCTCGGCATCTTTCCGACTTGAGCCTCCATCACCATCGTCTCCCGCCGCCGGGTCTCTCAAGGAGAACCAGCCCTCGATCATTCCCTCCGAACCAACTCCCCAGACTCCGACATCCCCTCCGTTGATGTCGGTAGGCGCTCAGAACTATGCCTCCAATTTCGCATCCTCGCAAGCATCACCTAGCCAGGCAACGTCTCAACCTACGAACCTATCCTCACCTCCTTCCTCTGCTCCGATGTCCACTCAGGCCTCTCAACAGCCCACAGTAGGTGCGACCAATTCATTCCCAACGCCCGCGAGCAGCGTCAGTGGTCACTTCACCGGCGCGACCTCGGTCGACGATCCCGATCACGCAGACAAGTCCGGGATTTCTTCAACCTCCACTCGGCAACCAGAACATAGACGCACTGATCATGATCGGAATCCGGGCGATGCAATGACGGACCCAGGGATGCGCGATCCTACCAACATGGGCGATTCACACCTATCAAGTCATGGCGACGGCGCTATGGACATTGACCCACAACCGGCAGCCCCGTCCAACCCGGATATATTCAGCTTAGAATCGTTGCAGAAGGAATTCACTTCGGCCTATCATCTTTGCAAAAGCTGTAAGAGCTCCCCAATTGGTGTGACTGAAGCAGTTCTCCTGTGATTTGAACGTGCCCTTTGTCTCTTTGTTTCTTTGTTCCTTTCTTTGTTTTTGTCTTTTGGTCTTCTTTTGGATGAGGTTCTGTTAACACTTTTGCTTTACCAATTCTGCAGCCCATGTCGCGACTGGTCCAGACCCATCACTAGATCTGGTTTCTCTGTACGGGCTAGGTCCGGTTGCGAAATCGGTGGCAAGGATGGATCCGGTAACAGGCGAAAAGATTAACAGACTCAGGAAATCCTATGAAGGAAAGCTCAAGGGGCTCGGTCTGGCCGGACGGAACAAAGCGGTGAAACATGAACCTGCAGGGGCGCCCGGCACATTGCGACATCTAACGATGTGGCCGGAGGAGGAATGGCAAAACCAGAAGGTATACGGGAAGGAAATCAAAATGGCGGATATGGATTCAGCGCTGCAGAAACTCCACATGAAGGCGATGCACATGGAGCCCGGACCGATCCCGAACAATGATCACTGGGAGGATCTGTTAGGACATGAGAAACCATCGAAACATGCCGGCAGCGGGGAGAGCAGCAAGAAGGCGGGTGCACTTCCGAACAATGCTCGAGCTCCTACTCAACCCAACGGAACGCCTACTGCCACGACGGCCTCTGACGCGGACCGGGCCCGACCCAGCCGAGGTCGCAAGAGGCATTACGGAGAGAACAGCTACGTTGGTTATGGCGAAGGCTATGCGGATGATGATGATGACGGCGCGTTCTATTCCAACAGCGAGGGTATGGGCAAGAAAAAGCGGAAGAAGGTAGGACACTCACTGGAGTTCTGAGAGAGTTCTACCTTGCTGACGACTGGCGTTGGTCATTTTGAAGGACCATGTCTCGAAAATATCGACACCTCTACCCGATCGCGGAGGAAATTACGGGATGTATGGAATTGGGGCGAGGTAACCCGACTACAAAAAAGGAAAGACGTGAGATTTGAGAATTGATTCTTCAAGTCCGGTTTTTTATTCCCTTGATTTTCTGAGAGTTTACATCTCTTTCTCATTTCCCTATACCTTGTTATCTGCTTGCTTTATCTTGTTTTTTCTTTTTGGTTCACCCATTCACCTCGTGCATAGGTTTTCAGGATCCAAAATGAGGACTCCACTGCGGACCTGCTGCATGACACGACGATCAATGATGGCATGCCGGGATCCGATTCATCAGTTGGTTTGTTAATGTCCTCGCCTTGACTTGTTATTCTCCGTATATTTTTTTCCTGACTTTTTCGTTCTTTTTGCATTACGGTGCTGGATATACCCGGCTTCATCCAATGGGCGGCGTTCAGCGGAGTTCAGTTGGGTTTGCTCTCTTTTGTTCTATTCGTCTCATTCATTTATTGCAGGAGGAGACCTCGCAGCTGTAATGTTCATGGATTGATTGTTATTTTATACTCGAAGCTTGCGATGGAGCCGAGGCGTGCGAGCTCGGCCAGGATTTGTATTCTTGACGGGACTACAGTACAGGCGAAGGATGTGATATATTATTAGAAGTCGAATGACATTGAATGTGCACTAGAGTATGGAGTAGGAACGATAGAGTCGTACTTGATCATACTGTACGGAGTATAAGGGATCTTAACATGAAGTACTAGTATAGACTAAACCCGAAGCAGCGACCATTCAGACGCCGGACATTTCATATCTTAGTCTTTATCTGATAAGACCCCTCCCATTTTCCTCTCTCTTCTAATCCCACTCACTCTTCTCTAATTCACCTCAATTTCCCCCACACAGGAAGCTACCTAGGGAAAAGACATTCCAAAATGGCCACCCCATTCACCAAAGCCATGGCTCTCATCGACGCCGCTCACGCCCAAGATCCGCGCCGCATACCCATCCCCAAATCCACACCCGCACTCGAAGCTGAACCCGAATCCAAAGACACAACCCACCACACGGATGAAAAAGAGGAAAAAGAAGGAGGGGAAGAAATCCCCTACGAACTGCACTACGCCCAAAAAATGACCCACTACCTCACGCTGCACACATCCGGCGTCGCCTCGACACCACCATCAGAACCCCTCTCCTTAGCCATCCGCGCACAACATCTCCGGCGCTGGGAGATCCCACGAACCACATACCCCATGACCAAAGTGGGTTATCATTCCTGGCGGACTGCGCTGCAACGTCATCAGGCTTCCCTCGCGGAGCAGATCTGTCTAGACGCGGGGTATGACACGGTCTCTGCGGCGCGGGTCGCGGCGTTAGTCCGCAAAGAGGATCTGAAGAAGGAGGACGCGGAGACGCAGGTGTTGGAGGATGTAGCGTGTTTGGTGTTTCTGGATGATCAGTTGGTGGGGTTTGCCGGGGAGAAAGGGAAGGAGTATGGGGAGGAGAAGATGTTGGGGATTTTGAGGAAGACGTGGGCGAAGATGTCGGAGAGGGGGAGGGAGTTGGCGTTGAAGGTTGAGATTGGGGATCAGGGCGTTAGGGAGTTGGTGGGGAGGGCTGTTGCGGGGAATTAATCAGTTGTATATCATGATGTGTGTGTGGTTCTTGGTTTGAGGTTGGAGTGAGTGTTATCATTCGTATCTATGTAAGGTAGATGTTGTATGCAGCGCAATGCAATGCAATGCAAAGACCAAAGTATTCCCAAATTATATATCCCAAAACGCCACGCTGTCTATCATAATACTGAGTCCAGAGATGTTCAATCAGATCCATATCGTACACTCCCCCATCCCCATCTGCATCTCCATCTCCAATCTAGAAGATCTAGGCTCCAATAACCCTAACCAACGCAATCGCCGCCCCCGCCGCAACACCACCGACAAAGACCATCTGCACGCCCCCCCAAAGCCCAGCCAGGATATTCTCACTCCCCGCCCACCCCCTGACCACCCCCGTCTTGATATACCCAAACACCAACAACGTGACCGCCATGACCGCGACACTGCAATACAGCGCCACGATGACCCGATCGACCACGAAATACGGGATCAGCGGGATAAACCCGCCCACGAAATACCCCAGCGCCAGGGTCAGCGCCGAGATCCAGGCCTGGTTGCAGTCGGGCGCGGACTCGCGGTGATGGAAGGCGACGAGGAAGTCGCGGAGGTTGGTGGGTGAGGCGTGGAGGGAGGTGTTGATCTGGGCGATCGCGGCTTCGGGGATGTTATGCGCGGCGAAGATCGAGTGCACGATGGAGCTGGTTTCTGTGGGGGAGGCGGAGATGAGATCGTTGGTTTCGCGGACGGTGGTTTCGTAGGATTCTCTGGTTGGAGTTAGTTTTCTTGTTCTTCTTTTATTTTATTTTATTTTTTTTCAATGCCTTTCTGATGGAATTGGGTATGATAGAGGTAGATAGATGAAGGGGAACTCACGCTTCACTCTTCGCGCCAACATATCCCCCAAGACCCATGGAGATCGCACCGGCCGCCAACTCAGCCAATCCGCCTAGTACAACAACTTTGGTATCGCCGAGGGCAGAGAGCCCCGCGCTCAGGGCAAACGGCACCGTCAGGCCATCCGACAAGCCGAGGATGGCGTCGGAGACGATGCGCGGGTTGATGCGCGAGCGGGTGCTGCCGGTGCTAGAGGAGTCGGAGACGGTGTCGTCGTCGGAGTCGGCATGGTGGTGGGGGGTCGAGGAGTTGAAGGTCGAGTAGGAGCGTTGCGATTCGAGGTCGTCGTAGACTATGGGGGTGTTGGAGGTGTCTGTGAGGAGTGGTTTTGCTGGTTGAGAGGTTAGTTGATGCAACATATGATAAAGTAAACTGTACTCCGGAGTATAGATAGGAAGACGAACCGGATGTGGTTTTGGATTGGGAGGATGGGAAGAGTTTTTGTTTGAGGAATAGAAGAGCCATTGTGTTTTCTTTTTCTGGGCGGTCGCTCTCGAGATAGAGACGCAGGAGGGACAAAGGCAGTGAAATTGCAGATTCGTAGTATTCGTAGTCGGGGAAGTCGAAGTATACAAACACTGACGTCAGCCGAAGGAAAAGACCGAAGAATCTAGACCGGCCGAAGAGATCACAATCCACGAGACTCAACAGAAGAGCGAGCACGACACTTCAAAGATCAATTTCACACTCCAACCAAGAATGATTTTTCTCTCTAGAACGAGAACCCCAATTCTTATATCCATTCGTCGCCGACTCTACGCAAAACCTGCTCTCTCCCCCCTCAGGCCAATCACAGCGCCGGTAATCGTCAGCAATCGGAGATCGACGCCATCCATGGATGGAGCTCGGATTTTAGCACGGTCGAGTTTTCAAACATTTCCACCGCTGCGGTGCGAATCTGACCGACGGGGTTAGCAATGCGCTGGTTTTGATTGGGTGCTGCCTGCTGCCTGCAAGGTTGGATGACCATCGTCGACATGCTGAGTGGTCAACATTCTTTCTGGATGCTGGGTCGTGCAGAACTTACACCGGTGTAGACACACTAAGGCTGGACTAATCACTAGCCAGCAAGTTTCGTGCGAGAAACTGGTCGGATGGCCGCCGTAAGTATGGTTTCAGTCTTAGTCTTACTCATGCTGAGTTGGGAGGTTGTCCGCCTCGGCCTCGGGCTCGGATTTGCTGTGGGATTTTGTGCTCCGTCGGGGTATTACATCGCTCCGGGGATTTGAAGTCATCTGTCCAGGCTACAGGTCTACAGTTGTTAAGATTTAGGCAGCAGGGGGGTTATCGAGGGGATTGATTTGTTGCTACGAGGTCGAGTCCGTGGACTCGGGCAGGCAGCCTTGGACGTTAGGGCTGAGTTTGTCAGGTGCCTTCTTCGGACGAGATCAACAGATGATACAGGGATGATGATGATTGAAAAAAGAAAAAAGAAATGAAAAACGGCTGGATGATGTCAAGCAGCTTGGCTGTTTTCCATCTGCCGTCCACTTGATCTAGCCTTACTTCTCCCTGCATACACCCAATGCTTGTGCACTGGGTGGAGATGATCCCTGCTAGGGAGGAAGAGTTACATCGGGGGTCTTAATACACCCTCTAACATTCCCATTACAATCGACTTTTCTGAAGAAATAGGTCGCCAGAGACATGACATTGGTGAACCCATGGTCCACCGATCAGAGCTGACACGATTGACCACGTCGATCACGCCACGCCTATCATGTCCTAATCCCTGTCCACGACGATCAATCCGTCATCCTTACTTCATACTAAGTAAATCCTTTTGTAGGTCTGAAGCAAGCTGTACATTCATCCAACCGCATCAATCATTTACAGAAACACATCATTAAAGGTATAGATCCAGGCACGTGCCATGCCAGGACTCAAGGTACTAATATAGGGGGAGAAAAGAAAATCAGGAGACCCATTGGGTTGGGGAAGCTCCACGAGCAAGTCACACATCCAAAGTCGCAGCCCTGTTATGTCCATTTACAGCGCAAAGGCGAGACCAATGATGCCCGCGGCACCGGCCAAGCTAGCGGCCATGGCACCGGTGGGAGCGGGAGCACCGCCCTCGGAGGTCGCGCCCTGAGAGCCGGTGGTCTCGGCGGCGGAGGAGCTGCCAGAGGCGGAACTCGATCCAGTAGTCTGGGAGCCGGAAGTCTGAGAGCCGGTGGTCTGGGAGTTGCTGGCGTGAGCGGCGGAGGACGAGGCGCCCTTAGTGTCGGTGGTGGCCGTCGCCGTAGCAGTGGCAGTGGCGGAGGCGGAGGCGGAGTCAGCGGTGGTGCTCTTGCCGGTGTTGTCGGTGGCCAGAGCAGTGTTGGCCGGGATGGTAGAGACCTCGCCGAATTCGGAGGCGGCAGAGTTCATATAATCCTTGACGTCGCTAGGCAGGCTGGAGTACCACTCGGGGTACTTGCCGCTCTCCCAGTCTTGGTCCACCTTCGAGGCGAAAGAGGGATCGGCCAGCGAGGTGATGAACGAAAGGGGCATGGCGGTTTCGAGGACGTTCAGAACGGAAGTGGGGATGCCAACGTCGGCGGCCAAATCGAAGCCGGCGTCAGTCTCGCTGGCACTGGCCGGTGGGTTAGTTTGAGAGGCGGTTTGGTGGAGAGATGGACAGGTACTCACGCAGGGGCCACGGAGGAGACCTCCTCGTAGTTAGGGAGTTCCTCGAGTTCGGTGTTCTTCTGGGGGTTCGGGGCGG
The DNA here is from genome assembly GCA_023627535.1 of Aspergillus sp. S1802E. Lineage (NCBI taxonomy): Eukaryota > Fungi > Ascomycota > Eurotiomycetes > Eurotiales > Aspergillaceae > Aspergillus > Aspergillus sp. S1802E. The sequence goes on from JAMAHN010000056.1 coordinate 14,257, forward strand.
CCAGAGCAGTCGCGCTCAAGGCGAGCAGAGAGAGAGTCTTGTACTGCATGATGACGGATTGAAAGGACTGTTGATAACAAGTTGTACAGCGAAAGAGGTTGACAGTACGGAGTACACTCAAGAAAATGAGAGGAATGGGTCAAGAAAGCATGTCGCGATGGCGGAAGTCCATATTAAATAGACGGCGATGGTCACATCCTGAACCAAGAACTAGGGGAACTACCGTCGGAGCCAGAGGCTAAGGCGACTCAGCCTTTTGGGGGCCATTCTAGATCGCAGTTAGCTTCTTCCAACAAAGGAACACCGCGGCAAGGGGCCGACATGACTACGGTGTGTCTTGGATCCAGGGTCTTGAGACTCCCGTGAGGGTTCCTTTGGGACTCCTTAACGACGGGGTGTTCAGATTGGCGGCGATGGAATTACTCAGAAGGTTTGAAAGGTGGACTTGAGGCTCGTATTGCAGGCAGAACGTGAGACTTCCGACACTCCATCGACTCAGGGCTCCACGGAGGAATGAAATTGGATTTGCGCTAGTCGAACGAAGTGGAGCCTACAGATTGAGGCTGTTGCTTCCTAACTTCCTAAGCCTTCCTTCGAGGCTGCGAGCAACCAACGGTCCAACACACCAGGCTAAGCCAGCGCAGATGGACGAGGGAATGTGCATTCCTGGAAATATTGGAGCACTCCATCGGGTGTCGGGTAAGGCGGAGGGAGAAAGGCTGAGGGTATCAGCTTTGACGATTCCCCCAGACGTCGAGTACAGAGTCCGGAGAAATTTCTTGTTTACTCCCGTACACTTCTAGACTTTACTGTTGGTCTTGGACTGTTACACAGCATGCTGCAGGCACGCTTCCGGGACCCCTGAAATCTGCATGAACTGTGAACTTCATCTTATACCTAATCACTTCCGCAGATGGACCTTACAGAGTTAAATGTACGGAGTAACAATAATAGAAAATCTACCATGGCATGAGGACCCACCGCCAAAGGCTGAGAGTGAGCTGCAGTTGGCGAGCCTAAGCCCTGGAGCCTGGGTGCCCGGTGCTCTGGTGCCTGCCTGCCTGCCTGCCCTAACATTGTGGGTCAGCGTTCCTTTCGCTTCCTCGTCGGAGCTTGGCCGATGCCATCCTTCGTCTCTGCTTTTGCATGTCATGAAACTGACTTGATCATTACGGAGTATGATCGTTATCGACTTGAACTATGTCCGTCTCTCTCGGTTATCAGGATCACTAATTTATTCCTTCTCCACCTATTGCTTCTTTCCTCTGGCAGCGAATCGCCATCCAACTAGTTGGTTAACTTGATTTACTTGGATGAACCCCGCCGCAATGGCCGTTCCTCCATCCAACAGTTGAACCTATTTATGGCGAACTGATATAGCCTCTCTGTCTAGCATACAGCCATACACCGACTAGTCTAGTACTACCCATCCATCGACAATTCCTCTGCTCGAGCATTCCTCGCCGTCCACCCGCACAACTTTGGCATTCAAATTCAAGGCACACAGGCAGTCAGGCAGTCAGGCACAAAGAGGGGGTTTCGGAACGGGGAACATCAATCGTCCGACAATCCCATTCGACCAATCACAGCCCGTAAATACCCTGGAAGCTTGGGATATAATTCAATGTAATGCTGGTCCTTGTGCCTTCGGGCATTTGGTCAATTTGAAACGATACAGAGAAGATTAGCATGGCCCCTGCACTAAGGATGACACGCTCAATCAAAGAGAAGCTACCAGTTTTTTTTTTATTCCTTACCGACCTTCCGTTGAGGTGCGCTGTTTCTGGTGTTTATCCTGTAGTTGCAGGTGGGCTTGGGTTCGAATCTGGGTGTGGGTGGCTCTTTTTTCCCTCACTCACTCTCTCTTTCTCTACTGTAGGCAGCCCACCCACCAAGGCTCCCCCATACAACCCATCCGGTCAATACCTATAGAATTATGGTTTATGGCAAGACTTGATAGAAACAGAGAGGAGTTCATTTATCATCATAGACTTAATACATGGTTATCTATACATCGTACACATAAACAATCAGTCTCTTCGCCCTTCAATCCATCTCACCGTAGCAGAAATATATCCGCCACTGCCTCCTCGGTCATCTAAACATATTATGTCCTCCGCCACACCATCCAGTCGATCGGATTTTAAAAAGTAGTAGGAAAGACACGACGAATGAGGGAGGGAGGGAGATGATTCGATTAAGCACCTCCTTCTCTCTTTGCGTACTCCTCTTCCATGCGCTCCTCGTACAATCGATCAGCTTCTTCCTTGCTCAGCGGCCGTTGATCACCCGAATTGTCGGGCGCATTGGTATATCCCGTGTTGCTGCCAGTTGACTGAGTGGTCGACGTCGAGGGGTTTGGCTGAGGCTGAGGTTCGGGTTCGTTGGTGAAGTGAGGCATTTTGAGTCTGGTGGGTTGAGGGAGGAGGGACTGAATGTGATGGATGTATTTGTTTGGGTATTACAATCAACTGTAGGAAACTCGAAAGTAGGAGGGAGGCAGATAGAAAGTGGTAGATGGATGGATAAGATACAAATGCAAATCAAAACAGCTCGGACAAGCTCCTTATATCTGGCTACAGTGGCGACGCAACGTCATCCAGGTACAGCTTTTTTGCCTTCTATTCTATTCCTTTCGGTCCCAAGTCATTGCAAGTGGATCAACAGATACCTAACTACCATGAAGACTCACACTACACTGCCTATCAAGCTACATGATCTCTTCTCCATACCCCCGCATATAGCGAAGGAACGATGAAAAGAAAGTAAAGTGATCCATCAAGTGGAAAGTGCCAAAGAATACGCCTGTCAATGACCCGAAGGCCGTTGAACAGACTGTTCCGCCGCGCTGTGCAATGCAGGGACCAATCTGTGGTGGACCGCCTTCTTGATCGCAGCCACCCAAACAAGGTAAGTATGAAGAAAAGAAAGAAAGAAAAAAGTCTAAAAGTTCGGGGGGTCGCGGCTGTTTATATAGGGATGACGGGGGCGGTGAAAGTGGCGCTAGTGTAAGCGAGGCAGTAAAATCGGGCTTGATTGGTCGGTTGCCGGAGGTCTCCTTGGCGCTTCAGAGGCACGTGCAAGGCCTGGAAGGAGTCTGGCCAAGGTAACATCACGGTTACTTCTATTATTTTCCAGTATTGATCGTCAACTCTGCATAATGTAGTCGGTCAAATGATCGATGGATTGTTTCCACAACTAGCACCTTCTCACTGACCACATATCGCTACAACGAAAGATCTTGCCATATTGACATATTCTATTAACTATTTCGCTCCACCGCGGAGCTCTCCAATATATGTTACTGCGCCCACGACGAATCCCAACTAAGCTAACCATACGACCTACCATTAATGCAACGTCCCAGACTTCGCATCTCATCTCAGTCACCGAGATCTACTCGGCGCTCAGAGCAAGACATGCATCCACCGCTAACCCAACCCTGTACGCATTATTGTCAGTCATGGTTCATGTCATGGTCGATCAACAAGGCGACAAACTCACCGGCCCTCCTTGATCTTGACAACGTCATCGATCACGTCGCGGTCGAGATTCGGAAACATGTTGGACAAGGTCTCCACTACGTTGGTATGCTCCGCCCGTTGAATTCTCCGCGCTTCCGCGTCCTCAGCGCTGGCCTGTCGGGCCGCGGCATCTTGAGCGTCCATGACCCGGCGCGGTCGCTCACTCGATCGCCGCTCGCTTGACCGTCGTTCTTCGCCGCTGCTACTACGCGGAGGCTGATACACGTTTGGGTTCAGCCTCGCTCCCGGTTGCGGAGTGGTCGCGGGCTGCGTTTGTGGTTCCACCGGCGAGTCGGGCTCGTCAGAGAAGATCCTCCCAATGGTCGACAGCGGTTTCTGAATCGTGCGCAGGATTCCGGCCACCGGTGCTGTATCCTCGTCGCTAGACTGTGCCGCCTCCCGTCGACCTCGTTGGGTGTCTGTCGAAGTTCGTGCCGATGCCGACTGCGATCCTTCGGCTGGTCGCTCGGAGCTCTTCTTCTGATCGACGGATTCCGTTTTGCGATTCTGCTCGGCAATGGCGGACACGGCCGCTTCGACATTGCGCTCGAAGTCTTCGTCACTAACCGTCAAGCTGGTCCGATCCAGCGTTTCAATGAATTGAATGGCCCCAGACTGCACTTCAACATCAGCTTTCAGATCCCCAGGACAGCAGTTTTCTCCCCAACTTACCAGTGACGACAAATAATATCCAGCCTCTCCCGAAAGCTTATCCTGGTTTCGGAAGCGAAGGATATATTGGATATTAGAAACCAAATGCTCGGGGTTGGCCTGTAGCACGACGTAGATCAAGAGAGGTATGAAGGAATCGGCAGATGTGTCGGCCTTTTTCGTATTCTTGAGGAGACCTTGTTTACCCATTTGATCAGTAACCGTCTCCCTCGTTTCGCAGCCCAATCTTTTACTCACCGAAGATAACCTTGCAGCAATTTAGAATGCAGATAACCTTGTCCCGAGGCGCGCGGTAGCCATTGATCTTGGAAAGTTCTGGTTTGTGTTAGAAAGAGAATGTCCTGAACCGCAGATAAGAGGTTGACTGACCTTGTTGAGCAAGGTTCAGAAATCGAGCGCCCTGATTGCCCACAGGGGCGATGTCAAGATGCTCTTCCTTCACCCAACGGTAGATCCGCATCTTTTGGGCCAACACTTCATCCCGCTCGATGTCTTCCTGGTGCTGACCACGGCGCCACGGCCCGTGAAGCCGCTCCAGCTCTCTTCGCTTGCTTCTACTCGCGCTCCTGGGAATAGATGGCGGCGCAGGTATAGTCGGGGAAAATGTCTGGAAATAAAGTCGGTTCATCACGAGCTTCTCCATTCCTTCCTTGGCGTTGTCGAACTCACTGTCCGACACATCACGCCAGACATCACACATGGCCATCTTATTCGTGATAAATGCCAGAAAGTCGCTGATAATCTTGACCTGCTCGTGAACCATCCACTGCCTTTTCCCAAACTCATGGAGAAACGAGCGAAGAAACTTGGCCACCGGGTCCGCCGTACGATGCCGCAGCTGCTCCAAGAATCGATGGAAGTCGAACGGTTGATCGGGCTCGGGTTCGGGTGGTGGAGGAATAGTCGAGGTGGATGAGCGTCGAGACGATACCGTTTGCTCCATGATTGAGGTCCTGTGCAAGTTTCTAGGAACCGGCGCGGGCGGTTTCTCGGGCGAGGCAGTTTCAGCCGTAGGTCTGGGGACTTGTGCAGTAGTACCCTCGCCAGCTCCCACCGCCTGATCCAAACTTGACTGTCGCGGAGGAAAGTAGCTATGTCCGCTTAGGAACTGCTCGGCTAGTTCCAACCGGGGCGACATGATCTGTTCCTGATCTCCGCCGTCCGCGGAGTCTTGAAACTGTCCCATGATGTTTTGGATCTCCGGCTGGGAGTCGTCCTCTCGTGAACCTCCTTCATTCTTGATAGACCTCTCCGCTTGCTCTTGTCCCCCCGGGACATCCGGCAGTTCTTTCTCCGTCAACTCAGAGGGTAGCTTTGTTGGCGACGGCGGAGGCAGCGTAGACTGAGGTTTGGGTGCACGGTAGGCGTCATCTTTCTCCGGTGGCGGAGGGGGCTTGTCGGTCCCGGATGACGAGGCCCGGGACGATGTATTGGTGGATATGGAGAGTCCCTTCATCCTCCCCGAAAGTGGCTCTGGGTTGGGTGTTGCGTCCGTAGGATCGGCATCGGCAGGTGCCGGTCCCCCACCACGGGGCTCTGTAACGGTTTCCTGTGATCCATCATGTGCTTGTGCCTCCATTCTGCCTTCATGTATATCCTGATGGCCTTTGGGTGTTTCTGACGGGCTGTTCTGCGACTGGGCCGTCGATTCGATGCCGTCCGAGGTCACCTGCGGAGTCGGTTGATTTCCCTCATTATAGGGAGTCGGTTGGATGTCCCCTTGACCACCGGGAGCTGGGGTATCCGATGTTCCTGTCGCAGACATAAGCTATCCCCGCATGCACGTCACCAAGATCGAATTATGAAAGAAAAACGCAAGACTACGCTGGACGAAAGATAATTCAGTTGAGAACACGGAGCATGGTGAGAGGAACCATCCAGCGGAAGGGATAGAAGTTGAACCGTCACAAGCTTTGCAACAAGCGTCTCTGGCGAAACAATAAATGCGATCCAGCCAGGGAGTAGGGAACAGGTGGTGTTGAGCGATAATATTCCTCCGGAGGTGGAGGGAAGAGCGAGTATGACAGCCTTACCGGGATCATCGTTCTGCCGACATCCGTCTCCATCTCCGTCTCCCCTCCTCTGCCTCCCTCTTTCTAATTCTTCCTTCTGTCGCGTCGCATTTGTCCCCAACTGGTCATATTTGGCAACCAAAGGGCTGGGGATCATGTGTGGGATCTTCTTCTCCTTGAGTCAAGCTGGATCGGTATCCCCCAATGAGGAGACTTGTTGTTTATTGCGCAACCGAGGTCCGGACAGCTTTCAAGCCCACACATTCCAGTATGATGCGCACGCCGATCAGGCCGATGCAAGGGTCTCTCTCTGCCTCACGTTCGTCTCCACCGTTCTGTCCATGAGAGGCGACCATGTCGTGTCCCAGCCTCTCGTCGACACCGCCACTCAGTCCGTGCTTTGTTGGAATGGGGACGCCTGGAAGATTGCAGGCGATCCAATTCAGGGCAACGATACGGAGGTAATTTTCAATCTCTTACTGCAGGCTACACAACCTTCTGCCGAGGCGACCACACCGAGTGATACCGTGCAGGATGTTGCAGATGTCATCGGTAGTATTTCAGGGCCTTTTGCTTTTGTATTCTATGATGCAGTCAGCTCTAGGCTATTCTTCAGCAGAGACTGCCTGGGAAGACGCTCCTTGCTCCAGGGCTGTGACAAGACAGGCTCTCTCAAAATTTGCAGTCTCTGCGATGGGACGTCCACAACTCATTTTGAGGAGGTTCTCACGGACGGAATGCACATGATTGATTTGACCCACAATGTTTTCCAATGTGTCCCTGAAGCCAGCACTGGTGCTAATGCTACTTTCAAAGCTGAAAGCATTCAAACAATACCCTGGGACAATAGCGACTCGTCCACGGTGCATCATCTGGTAATACGTTCTACAACGCCTGGCTCTTCTTAACATGCTCACATGACAACAGAGGAATCCAATTCCCCCCATGAATATGTCTATCCCTGATGGGGTTCCCCCTCAGCTAAGTGTTGAGTCTCCTTCTGTCAGCAATCTTGAGCAGAAGCTCCGTCAATCTCTCGCTCTAAGAATCCAGAACGTCAGAGCGCCTCCTGGAGCTACGGCAGAAAACAATGTGAAAGTTGCTGTTCTGTTTTCCGGAGGTCTCGACTGCACTTTGCTTGCTAGAATTGCTCATGAGCTCCTGCCACACGATGAGACCATCGACTTACTGAACGTTGCATTCGAGAACCCTCGGGTCGCTGCCGCTGCCGGTAAAGAAGCAAAGGCAGTCTCGGTGTACGAAAATTGCCCCGACCGCCTTACCGGCCGAGCAGCGTTTGCAGAGTTACAAGAGATCTGTCCGGATCGCAGCTGGCGGTTTGTGGCGATTGATATTCCCTACTTGGAGACGGTTGCACATCGTGACACAGTGAAACGGCTGATGAGGCCTCACAACACAGAGATGGATCTGTCTATTGCATGTGCGTTGTATTTTGCCTCGCGTGGACAAGGATTAGCATTTGGCAGTCGACCAACCCACTCCGAACCCGTGCCGTATACGACGCCCGCGCGTGTGCTACTCTCTGGTCTGGGAGCCGACGAGCTTTTTGCAGGATATGCACGACACGGGATGGCGTTTGCGCGAAAGGGGTTTGAAGGACTCATTGAGGAGATCTACCTGGATGTGAGTCGTCTAGGTAAGCGAAATCTCGGCCGTGACAACCGTGTTATTGCCCACTGGGGCCGCGAAGCACGATTCCCATTCTTGGACGAGGAATTCGTGGCGTACGTGTCGCAAGCTCCTGTCTGGGAGAAGTGCGGATTCGGGGTTCCCGGCTCGGTCAAAGAAAGCGCAAAGGAGACCTCGATAGAATCCGGGCTTGACTCGGAGAAGAAGGCGCTTCGTCTGGTAGCGCTCATGCTGGGAATGAAACAGGTAGCTCGCGAAAAGAAGCGCGCCATCCAGTTTGGGTCCAGGACCGCCAAAATGGAGAAGAGTAGAGTTAAAGGGACGGATGCTCTCAGCTGAATCAAGTTATGTCCGATGGACTCCTCTTCACTTCCTACCCTCTGTGGACATTTTCCACCTCTTACCCCATGACCTATACCAACCCACCAGCTATGATGACAAAACATGGAATCAGATACTTCTGAGATCCTCCCTCCTACCGCAGGCCTTCTCTTCCCCATCATCCATTATGTTCTAGCCATGCACATCCCACGTTACAAGCCCCTCATCCCCGAATTGCCATTCAATCCACCTCATATGCGATTGCAAACCGCCCTCTATCATCTCTTCCTCTCTGCACCGATTCATTCGGAGCGGGAGGACCCGGCGATGATAGAAGGGACCGGTTCTTCGTATACCTGGGGTCGGAGGCACGGAACGATGAGTCGGTCAGTGGAATGATTGCATCTGTGGCTGTCTGTAGTATCTGTTCTGGATGATGGTGGTCCTGAGGAGGTGTTGCGGACACGAGAGGTTGGGCGATGAAGCGTGTTAAAAAGGCAAGTCTGAGCTTTTGGGTTCCCCTGCACACATATACCTACATACCGGTCTGATGGAAGTTGTATATACCCAAAGTTAGAGATTTACGTTTTACATATTATAGACACCGGGGAGGCGTTAAATCAAAACAACATATATAATAGAAACAATAAGTAAGGTATCTATGGAGAAGCCCATCAGACTTCAGAACTGCATAAGAATAAGAGAGCAAAGTCATAGTTCGTTAGAGTACACCGAAGGATGGGGATGGAAAGGGTGAAGAAAAGAAAAATAAGAAGGACCCCCAAAATCGAAGAAGAATCGAGAATAAAGAGAAAAAGCGAACCAAGAAAAGAAGAGAAGGAGTAGGTAAGAAGAAAAGATGGTCGATCTAGAATTCCTCTACCGTGGTGCCAACCTGCCTCTCTCTGGCCACCCGAACCAGATCTCCACCAGTGACGAGATCCATCAAGCCCATTCCCACGCTCTTGAAGATGACATTCCCGCGCTGCACCCAGTCGCTTAGACTTTTACTATCGTCGTCTTCCTGAGGCATGTCCTGTCGCACCATCAAGATCTCGCCCAGCTCGACCACCTGCTTCGGCTTGATATCGGCCTGAATGATCTCGCCTGCTTCCTTGAGCGCGGCGTCGAGACTGTCGACGACGATCACGCCGCTGCGTTTGACGTGCTTGTGGAAGTGGCGGGAGGAGTGGTGGACGTCGACTTCGTCGCGGAGGATGTCCGGATGGAGTTCGGTCATGTGTGGTTTGTAGGAGCCGATGGCGCTGATCAGGCGGCCCTTTTGCCGGGCCTCTTTCGAGGTCAACAGCTCAGCTGGGAAGAGGGGCTTGACGGACGGTGTGCAGCAGAAGATGGCGTCGGCCTTGTGCAGCGCGTCGTGGATGATGCGGGTGTATTCGACGAAGTCGGTGCTGACGGCGGAGAACTTGACGTCGCCGCGCCAGCTCGAGTTGTCCGGCGAGTAGATGTCGCGGAGGAGCTCGGCGGCGCGGTCGAAGGACCGGTTCACGATGAAGACCCGTTTGATGTCGGATCCGCGCAGCGTCAGCGCCAGCCGGATGTGCCAGTAGGCTTGCTTGCCGGCGCCGAAGACGACGACCGTGCGGACTCGCTTGCGCTTGCTGAAGACCATCGTGGCCGTTAGGGCGGTGCGGAAGGGCGTCAGCTCGTGTGCGTTGATCAGTCCGAACGGCATGCTGTCCTCGTCCAGCAGCGTCAGGCTCCCCTGCGGGGAAGTGTCCCGGGAGCCTGCCGCGGGCCACGCGCCCATGGTGTTGGAGAGGCCGGTGTTCACGGGCTGCTGGTTGACGCAGCCGGAGGGGAGGGACTGGCTGCTGGAAGTGCTGGACGAGCCTCCGGCACCGCTGCTGCCATTCTCCTGGGACGAAACGGACAGGTCACTCATGTCCGAGGAAAGCGAGGACATCGAGTCTCGATGGCTGTGTCCGCTCCGGGCTCGCGTCACCGGCTTCTCGACGTCGGCGAGACTGCCCTTGGATTCGACCGCACAGCCGGCCGCACCTCCGTCCTGCAACGAGACCATCTTCATGCCGAGTGTCTGGCCCGTCGTGGCGGGCATGAACAGCGTCGTGCAGCCATTCCGTCGGGTGATGGCGGTCCTCTGCGGTTGGTAGGCGGCGGCACAGCCGTTTTCTTGGTTGCCCGTCGAGTACTCTCGTAGTGCATGGGCTAGATTCGTTTGTAGGGAGATGATTTCGTCCCGAGTGAGGGAGAGCAGCAGCGAGCGAAGCTGTGCTTGGGAGAGGATGGTCAACGGCATCGGGGATAAAGGTGGGGGGGGGGGGGGGGGGGGGGGGGGGTTTTGGGGGGGGGGGGGGGCGGGCGTTATTTGTCGGTGTTTTGGGTGGTTAATATTCAGGTG
>JAMAHN010000056.1:24828-117338 GCA_023627535.1 Aspergillus sp. S1802E
TTTCCCGGCCTACTCCACCCCCGCCGGCATCCAGCATGGCTCCCCCGGTGCCCCCCCCCCCCCCCCCCCCCCCCCCCCCCCCCCCGCCCCCCCCCCCCCCCCCCCCCCCCCCCCCCACGGTGATGGTCGGAGATAGGACGTCCGATATATGTCGCTGTTTTGCGAGGTTAAGATTCAGGTCTTTGACCTCGAATGAAACTATATAAGAGGTGATTCTATCGAGAGAATAATTAGTTGAAAGATAAGAAGAGAAGTCGGGGGAGCAACAAGTGTCCGTTTGCGGCGATTCCATTCATAAAATAAATAGTAATCATCAACGTGCCAAGATGAGTGGACCAGCCAAGGAAGGCATTGAGGTCGGGAAGGGGGCCAAGCCAGGAGAAGGAGAGACCAAGACAAAGCAAAGAGGATGCAAAGACAAGCGATGGGCGCGCTGACTCGCGGCGAGAGGAAGAGGGAGGGGAAAGGATGACGACGGTCAAGACTTCGGGCGGAGCGGTCGCCCTGCGGATTGGCCGAGGAGCGCCCACTTTCGCATCGGAATCGCTTCTGGAGCCTCTTGGCATCGCCATTACGTGCGAGTACGGAGTACGGTGTATATTCATTTATCATTATTCAAGAAAATGTACGATGGATGGATGTCCATTCCTTCCTCCTCCCCCAGCGTTTATCCCCACACATCTCCATCATCCCGCACCATATCATCCTCATTCAACACCCGCAGTCCGTTCTCCTTGACCTCCCGCTTTCGCTGACGCTTGGTGACAATTCGACTGGGTGTGAGGGGGGTTATCGGCGTAAAAGGCATGTACGGACTGTACGGCGTCGGTAGCCCCGTCCGAGGACCCCCCGTCGGCTTTTCCGGTCGCTCCAAGACCGTGGTCTTGGTGGCCGGTGCACTCTGCAGGGGGAACGCATCTCGGAAGGGCAATGAGGAGGACCCGTGACTGCTGACCGTCGACAGAGTCAACGGTGCAGGGACGGGCGCCCTGCCCCCGCTCGAGACCCTCTCGTGAGGTGCTCGGCCCATGGCGGCCGGAGGCGTCGGTGGCGGAGGCGGATTGTAGAACCGCGGTGTCAGCGGCGGTTGTTCTTCGCCGTACGAGGCAGAAGCGGCCACGTCCGGAGAGCCCACGGGGGACGAAATAGGTAGCTTTCGAAAGGCAAGCCGCGGAGATCGAAGCTTACTAGCGCTGGCAGGAGGTCGCGGAGCCGGGTTGGGATTGGGGTTCGTGTTCGAATTGAACAGGGATAGGGAGGAGATCTTGGACAGGCGTGAGCTCCTCGGACTGATCGGAGACTTCATCGGAATCGCCGAGGGGCCCTCGGAGATATGTGACGAACGGTCGGTGAAGGGATTCGTCACAGCGCTGTCGGGGGACTGCACGTCCTTCTCCTCTTCCGAGCTCGCTGCCCCGGCCGCTTTCTGCTCGTCGTGCTCCAACACGGCGGCGTAAAGCATCTCCATCTCCTCCTGCGCCCGGCGCCTATCATACGCGACCACCGACTCATCAATGGTGGCGACGCTGCCATTCCCAGACATGTGAGACCTTGACCCCCTGGCCAAACTGCTCCAGGACCTGCTGAAGTTGTTCGGTCGATTGGGACTGGGAAGGCTGGCAGAGATGGGAGTGACCGGACTCGGATCGACACTGACAGACGGCTTGACCGGCTTCATCATTTCTACCTGTAGGCTAAAGTTGGACGACTGAACGGTCCGGCGGAGGCGTCGTCCTATAAAGAGTAGTAGTGTCAGAAGCACAGCGACGAAGATCACGTATGCCCCGACAATGCCGCCAACCTGGATGGCCAGCAGAGACTGATCCAGAGGAGGGTTGACGGAGAGGTCGTTATCCCGACGCAAGTTCGACAGGAGACCCGAGTTGCCTTGGAAGATTGGGCCGGTAGCAGCAACACTGGCCGGCGACAAGAGAATTGCGATGCATGTAAGAGTTGACATGGTAACTGAATAACCCTCAGACAATGAGTGATATTAAGTACCTAGGATCCGTAGGCATATCGCGGGATTGCAAATGAGGCCGCAAATCCCTTACGAAAAAGAGATAGAGTGTGACACATGCCGGAAGAAGAGGGGCCAGGGTGATATACCGACAGAGTTGTGCCAAGTGATTGGGTGTGATAGTGTGAAGAAACCGCCATGAAGACGGTTGAGTTTGAGGGGGATCGTGATGCCCGTTGCTGCGCCGTCGTTGGTGCAATTTAGGCGCCCTGCTGCACGCTCGGCACGGCCATCACACATCCTCCTTCTTGGCCCGTGAAATGGTCGAGTCTGGAGTCTGGAGCCTTAAATCAATTGGTCAGTCCGTGAGAGTTTCGATTTTCGTTGATTATTTCTATTCTTTCTTAATCATGAAACCCATTTGACTTGTCTGAAGTGATTGGTTTCATCTCGTCGTCCACTCCTAGTCACTAAGTTGCCAGTGAGAAATCGCAGCCAATAAATCCTGGCAGTGTCCAAGCTCCTGTCACATTGAGGCTGTGGACTAATGCCGCCAACTCTGTGATTGACGCTCGATCCTCGATTCTTGACAAGATGAGAAAACACGAAGAAAGGCAATCCCGGATGAAGACCGCAGAACACGTGGGATGCTTACATACACGTGAATAGTCTCAGGCCAGTATGGACAGTATGACATGCCTGAGGCTGATGATACTTGCCTGAGGTCAACCACGATGCGCTCCTGCTGGGAAAGAGCGTCCTGCAAGACTTCGACAATGAGACGGTCGTCCTTCGGAGAGGCAGCCATGGAGTCACTCTCTCCACCCTTCCAATCTCCCTGTATGTATCCAGTCTAGTCACTCATTTATCGCCAATCCTTCCCTATCTGCGTACCGCTCTACTCCTCGTCATGGGCCAAAACGTCTCTGCCGTCAATGGCGTTCGGTCGGACAACTACTACCAACCCGGCAATGCCATCAACGAGATCTGGTTCGGCGACGTCGAGCTCATTTCTCGTCTTCCATTTGGGGACTCCGATATGGCCCAGGCGGGCTGGTCGAACGGCGAATGGCCCAAAGTCCCCTGGCACAATTTTATCATTCCGATGAAGCGAGATGTATCGCCGACGACGACGGAGTACGAGGTACCAGTGGTCACGGTTCCCGTAACTAGCCCGACTGATCAGAAGGGACTCTCGGATGAGAAAGAGTCGGCGGACAAGAAGGACGAACCGACCGGCCAGAAAGTCTGGTCCGGCAAGAAAGTTTCCGGCAAGAAAATATCGCCTGCTTGTTCTGACGACGGGGGTGATGAAGATGACGGATGGGACGAGCCCGGCGTGCTTTCGGACGTCGGCACCATAGCCCTCATGGGCGCTCTTTCAACTGTCTCCATGGCGAGTTTTCGTCTACCGATTTACCTACGACAGCGCCCGGAGCCGACCAGCTTGGCCATGGAGCCTCATCGGACGAAGACCAGGTATTATATCTCCCGTGCAGCCATCGCAACGCTCTCCACGATGGTTTGTCTGACGACCGCAATTCTGAGTCTTTTCTTCCTCATGACCTTCCGACCATCTTCGTCACTGCGCGCTTGGTTTGGCCCGCTCTTCATAACCTTAATTTCCCTTATCTACACATGGGGACTGTATATTCAACTGAAAACGATCATCCCGCTCTGGAAGGATTGGAAGACGGTATGGCGTGAGGGCGATCTTGAAATGGCACAACCTTAGATTCATTCCCCGGAGACGTTTGTTTTTGGTTTTGCATCCCGACAACTTGGGTGGTGATTATCCTTAGCAGAACACATGCATGAGAGGAGTCTATCTTTACCATGGGGCAGCTGCCAATGTTGGCGTTCAGGCGGCCTGTTCCCGGCATACCTCACTCCATCGGAGTAAAGCCTGTTCATTACACGTCAATTGTATTTACATAATATACATACCAGCCCGATATATACAGCTGTTCCAAGTCTAATCCTTCTTTGAAAACATATCCCGCCAGAATTGCTTGAACCCGTAGCCTTTCGCCTGGTCCTCCTCGTACACGTTCACCGTGGGAGACGTGCTAAGGGAGTCAAGCAATCCGTTGGCTTTGGAGCCTACTGACTGGGGCGTGCGGGCTCTCTCGGTCGCCCGTCTCCTGATCTCCTCTGCCAAACTGGGAGCCACATCGGCGTAGCATGCGGAGAGCTCGCGTTCCAAGTTCAGATAGGGCTTCTGAGCAACAGGCGGTGCCTGCAGATTGTATGAACGGGCAAGTGTATTGAGGTTCTTGATAGTGAGCTCGTAGAACGACCGCTCAATTGCAAGATGCTCTGGATCTCGGAATGGTGGTAGATGCGGCAACCGGCTAGCATCTTCCGTATCAGGGCTGCTCGAGGCTTCCAGCGTCGAAGCATTGGGGACATCATTGGCCAATGAGGCGGAGGCTTCAGATAGATCACGTTCCAGCTCTGTCGAAGGAGTTTCGGAGCCAGCACCATCCTGGAATGATTTCTCGATGTTGGCCTTTTCAACTAGGCGAGCCTCCGCAGCAGCGTACGCTTGCGCGCGTCTGATCTGGGCGTCAAGCGACCCCCCGTGACTAGCAATCTTCCGGGCAGCATGCCGTCTCCACTCCGCCCTGAGACGTTCGCGAAATCGACCAACCTCTCTCGCTAATTCCTGTTGTTTCTCAATCCACGGCGGCACAAGCTCCTGCTTCTGGATCATCTTATTCATGAAATACTCGGTGGTGTCGATATACGCGCTGTTTGCGTTATGATCGGTCTGGGTGTTGATACCCTTCCCTCGCTTGATCCTGTCGAATTGCCCCCGGGCAATCGCATCCTCTATCCGTTCGTTCGCAAGCGATGTCAACCCTTGGATCGTGACGGGCATCGGACGCGCACCAGGGGTAAACCGTTCCCGCATTTCCTTCCGCATAGCTTCGCGCTCATGGTCCGATACCCCAGGGCTTTGACTGTGTGTATATGTCGAAGTTCGTTCTTTGGCTTCGGCGAGACGAAGGCCGGCCGATTTCCTGGGCTTGGGGGAGATTCTCATATCGACGGGATTGGGTTGAGGGATTTTGTAGGGCGTCCGGATCGACTTCTTCGAGCTATCCAGCATCCGTAGCGTAACGTCGTGAAGGTTCTCCGATCCGCTCCACGGTTGAGCTCCGGCAATATCGCGAGTTCCTTGACCTGCGCTCGCCTTTGGGGTCAATTAGCACCACATTCATCGGGCTCTGCGGTTTGAGAGCCGCGGTGGAAAGAAAGAAACTTACAGGCATGTCCACGATCGAATGAGCAGTGGCATGCTCACTCTTGAAGGCGCTGCCAGCGATGCGCTCCTCCAACTCTCTCTTCAGATCTTCTGAGAACCCCGCCTCTTGCATGTTTTTGCGCGCAGAGCGGCCCCCCTCTAGCATGGCTTGTTCTGTCATCTCAGACAGCCGTCTCGCCATCGCGCCATCTTCTTTGGTTTCGTCCCGCGACTGATTGGGCTCGATGTCATTCTGGGCTTTCGCATTTGCATTTTGCCTCCGACTCACTGTCGAGAACGGCCTTGCGACTGTTTGGTTCCTGGGTGCGTATAATGTCACGAGACTGTTGACATTGAAAGCCCCCACATGTTTTCTGTTCATATCTGATCCGCCCAGTTGAAGTAAATCAATCGACAAATAGGAGACAAAAGTCGTGAGAATGCAAGAGTGGCGATAGCAAGAGGTCGAGTATACTTGCTCAACGGAGGACGAGCGAGCCCGCGGCGGATGTTTACGTCAGCCACTTCCGCGGGCAAATTTGCCGGAAGAGACGTTTCTTGGCGCCTTCACCTCCGAAGGGCAACTTTTGGCTTCCCTCGTCTGTCTCGGTTTGCGACGCTGCCGGTTCTCACCACTCCCTTTCCTTTCCTTTTCTTGTTTGGTTTAGTTTCTTGCTAGGGAATCAGCGTCCCCGGCTTCATCTCGTCAAAATGCCTCCTAAAGGTGCCTCGACCAAACTCAACCCCGTCCGGTTGCAGACCATCCCTCACCTGCGAATCCGCCATCCGAACAAGAATGAGGGCAATCCCTGCATGACGGTGATGTCTTCGATGCTGAGTACGTTTAGATCTCATCCCGTTCACAATTCTTGCTATACTGGACGGACGATTTCAATCGCGGTCGATTCGCTAGGATTTCCTGTAATGGCATTCTCGGGTGCCATCGAACCATATCCAAATTGATCCAAGAGCTAACCAATCCACTATCTTACTAGGCTGCTGGGCTTCTTCCGGCTACACCTCGGAGGGCTGCTTTGCCCTCGAACAGCAACTGAGACAATGCATGGACGCACCGGTACGTGTCTTGCTGCGAATCGAATCAATCCAATTCAACCCCCGACCCATCCTGCGCGCTCTACCACCTGAAATACAAATCCACGGATGAATAAATGCTAATCATGTCCTCTTCGGGCGATACAGAAAAAGAAGAAGTCCGGCATGAACACCATCAACTACCACCTCATGAGAATGTACCCCAAGGTTGTTGGACCGAAGAAGAAGAACTAGGTGTCGGTTGTGTCTGCGCTGAGATTGTCGAGGGTAAACAATGAATGGGATACTGAAGGGGTGATGGTCGGCGTGATGGGCTCTGGTTCTAGCTGGAGTCTCATCTGCCTATTTACCGCCTAGTTGATGGGTTCGAAGAAAATATCGCGTACCCGGAGTTTCTGGATTTTGATCTTTGAGGGCAAACTACGAATAAATGGTTGCTGTGCATTTCTTGAATTGTGTGAGATGAGGCGGGGGTCTCTTCCTGTATATGGTGCATTCTGTATATTATTACTTGTTATATCTTGAAAACGAGAATGTTTTTCTTTCTGCAAATCGGATCCAGTTTGGAACGCAGCAAGGAGGATAATTCAAAACCGGACCGATCACTAGGCGGTTTCAAAATTCAACACTAATTTCTCCCCTCGAGGCTTGACCGTATAAGCATCGATTGCTTCGATATTGTCGTCGTCGACGATGCTGGTCTTGTAGTTGGTGTAAATCGCAGCAACCACATATTTAATCTCTAATGAACGACCAGGCTATCAGCTCTAAACCCTACCCAAAAATATATCTATACATGGCACTCTTACCTTGCAAGGCCAGGTTACTCCCCACGCACATTCGGCCGCCACTGCCAAAGGCCCAGAACCACCGCTTCATTTCCTCGATGTCGGAGGATGAATTGCTGCTCTTGAGCCACCGTTTAGGTTGCCAGCTTTCGGGAGCGGGGAATACCTCCGCATTGCGATGGAGTGAATAAGCTTGCGCGTTCACTCGCGTGTTGGCGGGGATATCTTCGTACCCGGCCAGACTACAAGACGGTGACGGAGTCACTCGCGGCTGGATTCCGGGAATGGGGGCATGAAGGCGTAAGGTCTCTGTGACGATGGCTTCCAGGAGAGGCAAAGAGTCAACGGACTTGGCCGATGGCAGTCCGGCGGAGGTCGAGGGTCGAGGATACTGGAATCTCGGTTCTAGGGTAAGAAGTTCTTCGCGCAGTTCTCGCTGGAACTCAGGATGCTGGGAGAGTTCCCATAGGAGATAGGTTAACGCGACGGCGCTCGTCTCGAATCCGGCCGTGAGTTGATCATATAGTTCACAAGCGATATCAATTCGCTCCTGCTCGAGATTTTCCTGATTTCTCTTTGCACCGGAGGATTGTTTCGCCATCGCCCGCTTGAGATGCTTGTACACGACAGGCTCGATGTTCAGATCGGTCAGTTCCAGATTTTGCTCTGCCTTGTCACACAATCCCAGGCACCAAGCATCGAGTACCTCATTGGCCTCGTCGCACCATGAAGGGATTAAACGGATTCCGAAAGCCTTGAGCCAGGACAAGGTGTTTGGAACTTCTTGGTGATAAAATTCGAACTTCTTTCTGGAGTGATAGAGTGACAGTATATTTTTCCGAGAAGCTGGATCCTGAAGGAAGTTGGTCCCGTTGGCCAGGCCAAATAGATACGCCGACACAAAATCCATCGTGACGCCCTGGTTAAGATCGTGCATTTCAATGGGTGTCTTGGCCGCCACAGCTTCCTGGATTTTGGGCAGGAATCTGTCAAAGATGATAGTTTCGGATATCAGACGCATGTGAGGCGATGACTGCAAGTACGACTTGCTATAGATATTAGACAACATCCTCTTTCGAGTCGAATGAGCTTTGCTTCCAGTCATAGTGAACATGCTGACTGTTCTGTATAGGCGTCAGTTCTTGATACTATCTATTGTTGCTCGTCGGATGTACCGAGGGCGAGTGGAACGCCTCTTACCCCAGGGATCCAAAGACCCGCGGATACCATTCATGTTTTTCAAACCCGCCCGAGTAGACAGTCTTGATGCCGTCCTCCACACAGTTGATCGATATCTCCGAGGGCGACAGCCTCACAATCGGCCCTAGCCTCTCATGGGCCGCATGAATCGTCCGGTTGTTTTCGCTTTGAAATCGCTTCCACAGCATCCATAACGGGGAAACCGGGGCTGTCCAATGAGCATTCGGTATTTTCGACAATGAAGACAGAAAGACCGGATGCAAGATGTACTTGTGGAGCAGGAAGAGCACCAGGGAGGCGCTCACTATAGCGGTCACCGGGGACAGGGTCATGATGGTCACTCCTCAGGTTAAGTCTTAGGATTTTCATTCAAGTTTCTATCAAGGATCACCCACGATGAGTTGTGGCACTGAAGGACCTTATCTATCATGGGGGGCCACCGCTAATTTCCCCAGTCTGAGTCGTGGTTCGGTTCGATAAAACCTTCCGATAGGTTGGACCTGCCATTAGGAGAACAACTTCCCCGCAAAGAAGAGAGAAGTGTCAAGATGGCCGATCCACTTTAGTAATGGTCAATAGCGAGTCGCTCATCGGTCGACGCAAGGACGATCCGAGATCCATCGAGATGCGATCGTTTGTTGATTAAGCGATAAGGGCCCGATGACATAATTCCCGGCCACCGTTCGGCTTTTGTCGCTGTGACATTGGATATTGATTCCATCTTCCTCCCTTCTTGTGCAATTTCAAGAGAAACTAGTGGCGAATATCTTGAAAAGGTGACTTTTTGTCCTCTGAGTCATTTTACAGGAGCCTTGCTTACCACATGAGTGTGAAGATCCACACACTATGGGACTATGAGTCGTCAATCGCATCGTTACAGGGCTTAACGTTGTGATCATCCCACAGTGCCCTACCTAGATCGTCGCGGCAACTTCAACGGGCAGTTCTTCATGCCTGTGGTTTTTACTTGTTTATTTATTCAACAATCCTACAGGTGTGGTGTGAGCTTCCTTGCTCTCTCAGCAATTCCAAGGAACTGCACATCGTTTCTTTTTCTCACGTCATCTTCTCAAAAACCTTGCATTTCTTCTTATATATTTCACACTCTATACATAGAGAGTCCATCGGCGTACCCTGAGACCTGCCCTGAAAAATGCTATCTCTTCTTCCAGCTGAGATAGTATATGTTATTGCCAGTTACTTGCCCACTGCAAGTGCTCTGGTGAATCTTTCACAAACCTGTCGACGCCTGTATGGTATCTTCTCCACTGAAGATTGGCGCATTTTCCGCGCTTTTATTCAGCACCGCTTTCCTGGCATTGATACTCCTCCGTTCTGGAAAGATGTGACTCAGGCCTTGACCTCCCGCTCTCGTGCCTTGGATCGAAATGCCGCCGTCGGTCGATTTGTATTGCCTTCTGCCGGTCTGGCGAGAATCGGGACCCATCAGTCCATTAGACAGGACAACCCCACGCATGGTTATTGTCCCACTGTCGATTGCTATGAAGTATGGAATGGCGACAGATGGGAGAACCGACAGGAAACTGTGGCCTGGGGTGCTGCCCACGAGCTGGCTGTAGGGATAAAACAGTTCGGACCGGACAAAGATGAGAAATGGTTTGTATTCAATGATTTGGAGAACACTAGTAGCCACGACGATATCTGCGGGTTGCATCTTTTGAAGCCTGGTCATTATGCCAAAGAGGCCAATAAGGAGCACTTGATCTTCGGCCGTATGCGTGGAGACCTCGTTCACATAGCAATCGCCCCTGGTGATGGATCCCTCGAGGTCAAGCAAAGGTTCCTGACCAATACTGTCGGAATTCAACATATCGACTTGAGCGACGGGCCGGAATCAGTTCTTGCGGCACACTACCTTGACGGTACCATCGGATTCTTTCCGACTACGTCTCGGGAAGAAGTTGTGAAGCCGTTCGCTGCCATCTCTATTGAAGAAGAGAACGTTGCACGTAACAAGTGCTCACGATTTCTGTCGTCGGATCGCTTTGCCGTGGCCACTGGACGACTCGACGACGCGCTCGTGATTTCTACTATAAATTCTCAAACTGTGACAGCTGGCCGCCGGATCGGTGTGGATGACTTGGATCTTGACGACCAGGCTGCCCTCGCTCCAAAGACCAGCGTCAGTGCCATTGCGCCGTTGAATGTGCCGTTCTTCGGAGGCACCGAAGGCGACACCTTTCTTTCTTCCTGGGGTGACAATGTGATCCGGTAAGTTCACTCGATTGAGCTTCTCGTTCTTCGGGCTATTATTCACTGAATTGTGCCGATTGTGCAGGCTTCATGACCTCCGCTCAGATAGGGCGTATGAGGCGGCATATCGAGATATCACCGACTCGAACCCGGTTTATTGCATTCATCCTCTCACCCAGGATAAGTTCGTCGTTGGTGCTGGGGGTGACGCCGTCCTTAAGATCTTCGATCTGCGCATGCCCAGAACTTACGACTCCCTCGAGGCCAGAGGTTCTGTTCTGAGTGCCCCTAACCAGCAGCCTTCCAACAAAAACCACATTAAAGGCGCCAAATCCCCCCATCTAGACCTCACTATGTTCCTCTCATACCCACCGCCACACGCACAAGGGTTCTCAAATCCGGGTCGTGCCCGCGGGCGCGCAACCCGAAACTATCGCGGACCGATCTACAACATGTCTTCTCCCTCCCTTCTCTCACCGACCATCTACGCCGGTATCGAGGACGCAGTCGTGCGGCTGGACTTTGTCTCCACGGACGACCTTACGGGGCCCCGCCAGTCCTGGTATCAGGAACTCATCGACCTCGATCTGAGCGTCGAAAACAACTCCGCCACCCCGGATCACGTTCTCAATCTCTCGGGCTACGAACGCCCAGACCCCAGAAATACCACGCATCTCCCGCCGCTGCGCACCCAGCAGCCCTTCAGAGCTGTTGGGGATGATGACGTCGCGAACGAGTCGGCTACGGGATGGGATCGTCGCTGGACGCGCGTGGAGACCGGCTCTTGGAGACGTCGGGATTAGAGGGAAGAAAAATTTTGCAAATTTGACTCTTGGTATTTCTTTTTTATCCGCGATACCCAAGGTTTTTGGTGATTAGACTATGTCTTTTTGAGTATCTCTCATTTGCGCGGACATGGCTGGCCGACTCCGGGTATAAGTAGTTAGTATGTTCGATCTCATTTTAGAACGTTAAAAGGCTCGGAAAGCCTACTGGTGCTTTTTGCTATAGGAACTAGCATCTAACTACGTGCGTCGACGGATTGGAGACGCAATGCACCCGAAGATGAATGGGTTAGAAAAACGAGCAGACAGCTTGCGTTGCTTTGTTTATTTCTTTCAAGTATAGAAAAATGCAAGTCGACCCAAGCTCCATAAGCGCCTTGCTTTCGAATTGAAAATCATGAAGAAAGATCTAAGACATGCAGACAGATCTAGATCTATTTTGTTCGTAATTAAACTTTTCTTTTAAAGAAACAGGTAATTTTAAAAAGAAAGAGCAAGATATAGAGCAAGATATAGAAACCGGTAAAGAGAATTTAACTAAGAAATAGAGAAACACAACACCTCATTTATGAAACCAAATGGACGAGCTTGAACGCAATGGGAAAATAGACTTTCAGTCATCAAACTTGAAGGACTTGCCTCCGGTGATATCAATCGGCCCTCCACGGTACGAACCGCGCTTCTTCTTGTTCTTCTCCTTCGTGAAGCCCTTGCCACGGGTGACGATCAAGTCGTTGTAGGCCTTCTCGGCGTACGCGTAAGGCACGTAGGTGTTGGACGGATGGTGGTCGTAAGGCTGTTCACTGAGCAACGCCAACGGGGTGGGGCGGGCACCGGTGTGCTTTCTCGGGGCCGCGCCATTTCCAGGAGCAGGGCTGGCGCTCGCCGAGCTAGTCTGTTGAGCCTGCTCCAGCTTGTCGGAATTCTCGAGGGTTCCGCTGGTGTCACTGGTGTCCTTTTCGTTGGAATCGGAGGACGAGTCATCGCTGGATCCGCTTGAGCTCGAATCGGAAGGGGGAAGTGGTGTCTTGGCCGCCTTTTTCAGGACTTTCTTGTCGTTTTCGGATTCGGAAGAAGAATCGGACGAGGAATCGGACGAGGAATCAGACGAGGAATCAGACGAGTCGGAGTCGGAGTCGGAAGACGAATCAGATGAAGAAGAGCTAGACGAGTCGCTCTCGCTGCTGGAAGACGAATCGGACGAGGAGTCCGAGGAAGAGGATTCGGAAGACGAAACCTTGTTTTTCTTGGTCTTAGGGGCCTTCTTAGAGTCGGATTCGGAAGAGGAATCCCATTCGGCCTTGCGCTTGGTTCCTTGCTGCTTAGAAGCAGTAGAAGGTGCAGGGGCGGCCTCATTCTCATCCTCGTCGTCAGCATCACTCTCGGAGCCCGAGGACGAAGAAGACGAAGAGGAAGACGAAGAGGAAGACGAAGAAGACGAAGAGGAAGACGAAGAAGACGACGAAGACGACGACGAAGACAAAGAGCTCTTGGCGGACTTCTTGGTTTTGGATTTGGGCGCATCGTTCATTTCGACGTCAGAACCGCTGGAGCTAATATCGCTATCGTCGCTGCTGCTGCTCGAGCTGGAGGAAGAAGCCTGGTTCTCCCAGTTCTGGAAGATCTCCACCAATGAAGGCACATCCTTCGCATCGCTCGAAGATTCGATAGATTTAGCAGCCCGTTCCTTCGCGAAGGCGGTACTTGTTTTCGAGAATTCGAATTCGGTCAGAAAGGCACCGACCGAGGCGATCAGTTGAGCGGGAGGAGACTCCGCATTTTTCACCTGTTGGATTAAGTGTGATTGTTAGTGACGCTGTTATTAAAACCTTGAAAATGGATTTCCAGTACCTTCTTGTCCTTTCGCACAGCCATGGTGACAGAGATGTGAGCAATTCCTGAGGTGAGAGCGTGAATGTCGTGAGAAGTGTTGGTTCACCCTGATCGAGAAGGTGAAGTAGAAAAAAAAAAAAAAAAAAAAAAGAAAGGGAAGCAGAAAAAAAACAGAGAAAAAAGGCGGTCAATGGAATGTGATGAGTCCATTGGACGGATGTAGGACTCGGTGATGGGGACTCACGTGGGCCCCCCGTGATCTGGAGGTACGCCGTATTGAAGTATTGAAGTATTGAAGTATTCATGCCGGCGTGCCCCTGGACTTTTTGCCTACATTTTATTTAGATAATGTCACTTATGTTGATAGATAAGATTTGTTCTATACTTTCAATAAATAATCTAGGGATCCCTTCCCAAATGAAAACCAGTCGGTACTGCCAGTCTGACTGAAACGGCCACGAGCTCTCCGCCCTCCAACTTGTTAGTCCCACTGGCTGATGAGCTAATTCCATTCCCTCCGACCTACGATTTGCTCCTCATTCCTCCGTCGACTCCAACTTCCGAGCGCCGGCATATCAATCGCTCCTTTCGCTTTGCTCGACAATCCGGCAGAATCTCTTACTCGAGCACCCTATCCTGCGAGGATCGACCCACCGACGTCGCCTCCTCGAGTACAACGCGCTGTTGTATTCCGTCCGCCTCGCCCGATCATGTCCATTTAGCCCTCCTGAGTGATCCCGGCTTCTGGAGACTGAGAAACAATGATGAACGGCCGCGACCGTCCAAGGGGCCCTCCGCCAGGCGATCTACCGCCCCCTCAGAGAGACCCGCGTCGAGGCGGTGATGGTCGCAACGGGGGGATGCCTGCTCCCGGTGACGCCTCTATGTCGAGGGCCGAGAAGTTCGAAGACGAAAAGAAACGAATCATTCAAAGTTGCTTCGCCAGGAAAGACAATGACGGTTCATGTATGTGGTTTGCCTCCCCGCACGTGCTATCGACGTTGATTCAGCAATTGTCATACCCCAGTCTTCAATGTCCGGCGTAGTAAGGCTTAGTTAAGGTGGTCGGGCTATCATGTCTTGCCGTCGGCTACGCGATAGACTATGACCATTCTAGACCTGGAAGACAGAGGCAAACGGATGATTGAAAGCGCATTGGAACTGGAAGAACTGTCAGCTAACTTCTCCCTCTTTACCCCCCGCAGTGGTTGAATCCTACATCACACATGTTCGCATCTCGGAAGATGCTGCCTACCCGTCCACCCCCGCTCCGCCGACTTCTCCCCCGGAGAATAAGAAACCACGAGTGATCATTGTTGCAGTGAGAAGGTCCGGGCGGGTGCGCATGCACAAGGCTAGGGAAAACAACGACGGAACGTTTTCCATAGGCAAGACGTGGATGCTTGATGACCTGTCGTCAATTCAATCGTACAGTGCATGGACACCAACCTCCCCGTTGGAACAGCAATATAAGCAATGGGCATCAAACGTGGGATTCTTGGTCAATGTTGGAAAGCCTTATTATTGGCATGCGAGAACCTCCAAGGAAAAGGAGTTTTTCATCGGCAGTCTCGTGAAGATCTACAGAAAGTACACCGGAGGCAAAGTGCCGAACCTCATAGGCTTCGATGATCGTGAGCGACAATTACTTGCCGGATCATCGCCTTCGGGAACACCACCTATGGGTCCACCAGGTGCGAACGCAAGAGGTCCGGGTCCAGGTCCAGGTCCTGCGCGCCCTGAGCGCCCTGAGGTGACTATTCCACCACCGCGTCCGGTTTCACCGCAGGGCGGTCGGCCTCAGTCCCCTTACTCAAGTCGCGCACAAAGCCGGGACGGTCCCCGTCGACTGCCCTCCGAAGAACATTCTTTACGAGCCCAGAGAAGTCGAGAGCAAATGACCAGGCCTTCTACCGGCAATTCTGGGAGAAGTGGTCCTTCGCCGTTTGCGCCGCCCCAACACCCGCCGCCGCCGCCGTTTCCCGTTGACCAACGGAGCCAGCCACCACCCCGATCGGCCGATCGTATGGCCCCTGAGAATAAAATGTCAAAGGCCCCTATGCATCTACCACCCGAATCGGCGAGAGGTAAAGATATCCCTGGCAGCTTGCTAGCCGCATCTCCTACGGGCCCACGGGAAAGACCCAGCGGGGATTTTGAAGAAAGCAAATCAGTCGCCTCTCAGCCAGATTCCCGGCCTCCGTCGTCCCGTGATCAAATGCCTTTGCCTGAACCGAGACCCATGCTTCGCTCGCATGATTCGAGTTCAAGCTCTCCGGATCCCGGGTGTAATAAGGACAGTCTCCGGCCAACCACCCCCAAAACACCCGCTGCTGAAAGTCAGAAAGTCACTCAAAGCCCGGGAAGCCACCGGGGACATCCCGAAGGGCCCCCGAGACTGCCTCTTCTGGAGACGCAATCGGAGCCTCGGGACAAAGACGGTTCGGAACTGTCATTCGACTTGCCTCCTGCAGTAGTTGCAGCAGCAGTGCCGCCTGCATTGAAGCCTGCTTCATCCGGAGCTAGCAGTGTTCCAGTCACGGCCGACCCAGTCGATGCCGCAACTTTAGATGACGCCAAAGAACCAGAACCCGTCGAGCCCACGCCTAGCAATGCTCCTGTATCTCCCATCTCAAGCCCGCCTGAGCCATCCTCGCCCTCCGGAGATGGTGCTCTAGATGCCCATCGACCCGGTCTTGGCCCTATGATCAAGAAGAAGCAAAGCAAGGACGTGGTAGGGGCGTTTCGCAAGCCCGTAACAACCCAGGCTCCTTTCAAACCGAGACCAGGAGGCGCTGGCCAGAGGCTATTGGCGGCGGCAAAGAAACAAAAAGCCGAAATGAGCGAGCCCGATGGAATCACTGGCGTGGTGCCAGCCCCATTCCTTCGGTCGAATCAAGAATCTGAGAATGCTGCCACGCCCGAGACGCCGGAGCAAGAGACTCCTCCCCCAGTCCCCACAATTTCGCCACCGGCCGCATCTCCGGCAAAGGAACCACCGACTGTGGAAGTGACCCAGCCCGTCGCGGATGAGGCTCCTGCTGTGCCGGTGTTGGAAATTCCGGAAGAACCTAGAGACACCTCGAGGGCTGCTGTTAAGGTGGATGTTGATGAACGGGCCAGATCGGTGTCCCCTTCACCCCACGATCGCCGTCGCAGACGTCATGAAGACAACACCATCAAATATTGCCAAGCACTTGGCATTGATGCCAGTGTTCTTGAAGGTCGTGGGGTCGATTTCGATGACATCTTGACTGACCTCGGCTGGAACGGGCGCTTGAACGACGAGAAGAAGATCGAGGACCTCGAGGCGGATATCCGTCGTGAAATCGGACGTGTAGAGGCTACCAGCTGGCTTGGTAACCTTGAACAGCAGGAGGGTAAAGTTGACCAACTTGCTAGATTGATTGACAGGACTATTGAAGAGTGTGAAGAGCTGGATAATCTTCTTACTCTGTATTCGCACGAACTCAACGTAAGCCCACTCCCGAACCCCATCCTATGCCTTGTCTTCAAGGATGTCTCCCGTCGAAGTCTTTTACTAATCTTAGAGCAGACCCTCAACGACGATGTGGCATACATAGAAACGCAATCTCAAGGATTGCAAGTGCAAACCGCCAACCAGAAACTTCTCCACAATGAGTTGCAGAATCTATTGAAGACCTTGTCCATCTCTTCGACCGATCTGCGGTCACTGAAGGAGGCGTCTCTCAGCAACCCAGACGGGCTGAGAGACACCGAGATCGCATTATCCACATTGTACAAAGCCATGCTTATGATTGACTCCAACATCTGGCAGAATAAGAGGCGACTCGTTGACAGTGCAGGCGAGGGCAGTGTGGGTGTGTATGCCGACACAGAAATTGGGCAAATGCGTGCGATCAAAGAAAAGAAAGAGGAATACCGCTTCCAGTCACACACCTTTTTGCAGAGGCTCAAACAATTCATGGCAATTGCCTACAAGGTAGCTGAACAGAAGAGGGTTGATGCTGCAGCGAACACCTCTAAGGATCCTCGGAAGCTCGACAGCGAGGCCAGAAACTATTTCCGGAGGGAGTTGTGGTTGTATAGTGCCTTGATGCTATTTGCGAGAGAAATTAGCGGGTCGGAATGGCACGCTCTTATCTCCCTCTATGAGCAGCAGGCGAGACTCCCGTACCAGAACGAATTCAGGGATAATAGCCTGGCATGGAAACGGGCGGCGAGAAAGCCCACGGGAGAGGAACAGGAGCTCCTGTTCACTCATCAAGAAAAGGAGAAGGAGAACGAGGGTATCACAATGGCAGCTCGCAAACTGACCGTCAGAAGGGGCAAAACCACGAAAGCCGCCCCCGGAGCGCGACTCTCCTATGGTGATAAGCAGCACGGCCGGCTTGAACCTTGCGAGGTTTTCGGTGGTACGCTACATGAGACTCTGAGAATGATCTCGGAGGAGCAGAACTTCATTCTTCACTACTTCCACTTAAGCTCTCTCTCGAGTGTCGACTTTCCTGATCTGGTTGCGTCTGCGAGTCCCGACATGCGTCGGCTGCCGGATTTCAGCGCAAACCAATCGCACGATCCCGATCGAGGAATGGCCAAAAAGGTCGAACAGATCATGGACGAGCTTTTCGCATTCTGGCCAACCGATATGCAAAACCTGGTGGATTGGGCTCTTCATGCCGATCCTTTGTAAGTGTCTATGCCTTGAAAGTATGATTTACCCTCATCAAGCTAACTACAATGTACAGACAAGGAATTGGCATCTTGTTCGCCCTAGAGAAAGCTATATCGAGATTCGACGAGACCAATCAAGACTTTATCATCCATTCCCTTCAAAAACTGCACTCCCGCCTGATCGGTCTATTCAACCGGTTTGTGGATGAGCAGATTCGTGGTATCGAAGACACCAAAGTCAAGATAAATAAGCGGAAGGGAGTCATTTCGTTCATGCGAGTCTTCCCCCATTTCTCGGTGGCCGTGGAGAACATGCTTTCCCAACCGACACCGGAGCTCTGCGATATCCGAATCAGTGTCAACGAGGCCTACAATCGTATCAACCAGGCCATGTGGGAGTCTCTGAAGTTCATCGCCAAGGAGGCACCAGGGCAAGCTACCGGAGCCACCGCCGCATCAGGCGACCCTGAGGATAAGGAGATTCTCAATTATCACATTCTTCTGATCGAAAACATGAACCACTACATCGAGGAGGTGGATGTCCGAGGGCTTCCTGTGCTAGAAAAATGGCGCGACCGAGCGCATCAAGATTTCCAGGAACACATGAAGCTCTACCTGGACTCAGTCATTCACCGACCCTTGGGCAAGCTGCTGGAATTTGTGGAGTCTGCTGAAGGGTTAATGGCGGCGAGCAGTGACCGAACGGGCATTGCCAGCCGCCCCAGCCACTCCCGGTCGGTGGCAAAGAAGGTGTTGGGCACGTACGATATCAAAGAGATTCGGCGAGGGATTGAATTGCTCAAGAAACGAGTCGAGAAGCACTTTGGAGACGCCGACGATCCCGGACTCAGCCGAAGTCTGGTACTGAAGGTGATTCGGGCATGCGAAGGCCGCTACCAGGAGGCTCACGACCGCACTCGACGGGTTCTCACTGCGGTGTACGAGGGACAGTTGGACCTGGAATGGAACAAGGAGGACCTGATGACAATGTTTAGGAAGTAGTTGGGATCCCGCGGCTTCTCTTTCTCTTTTCCTTCTTATTTTGTTTCTCCATCTCTTCCCCTTTTCTTATCTCTGCATATCCTTGTATCATTGTCATCTTGCCATGCCCCCTTCACCGCTACGATTTTTGTTTTTGCACTTGTATACCGGGGGCGGCACGGAAGGAGCATTTTCTTCAATTCGGTGGATCATAGATCGGGGCGCTCGGGTTGGATATGTATTGCATCTGGTTTGCTCGCTCGACGAGATCTCCTTGCTTTTGAATAGTGACAGTGCGTGTCAACGAGACCGGCCAGTCACTAGCCCCAGTCCATCACGACCCGGGGAGTCATAGCAGGCTCTTACGCTTGTCGTCCATTGTAACTTGTACCATGAATCTTATAGTTCTACCGTCAATGATAGGACGGCCTTTTCCTTCCCAGGAAGGACGGGACGAAGTCGAAAACCGAGGATCTACAGCATCTGAAACAGCAGAACCGTGGGAAGCCCGAGCAGTGGGCCGGCGCCAAAGTGCCCAAACTATGGTTATTCTTATCGCAGCTTAAGGCTTTAGGTTAATTACGTACCCTAATTAGCGGCCCTGAACCATCTTTAATCATAGGTAATAATAAATAATGAAGAGGAGTCGAGGTGAAGGGATCCATGCAGTGGCCTGGTTCAGGGGGGAGAAGGCACACGAATCACACCCCGTGAATGATAAATCACAAAAGAAAAAAGAAAATACAGCTGCAGTAGTTCAACGTGCTGAGATCCAAGGCACTGGAAACTGGAGACTGCGAGGGTTGAAGAACTTGATGGATCAACTTCTTCTCTGAAGGTGGTGGAGACTCGATCGACCTCGGTTCTGGATAGGACCACGGAGTAGTGATGGAGTATACCGATTTTGTGATCACTGATCGGGAGAACAATAATAATAATACCTACTAGTTAATAATATAGTCAATAATAGCAGCCATTAAGGGATTAAAGATTGGGTGCGTCAGGGGACTAGCCTCAGGCACTAAGGACCATCTCCGCCGCGAATTCGTTGATTTTCTCGATCTGCTCAGTCCAGACTCTCTCCATCCTTCAATGCTCTCTCGTCGTTCAATCTCCCTGCTGTCATCTTCATTTTACCTTTCTTTTCTTTGCCTGTGCCACCGCCGTTGGCCCGGACTCATTGACCTCCATTGGGTACGTTCACCCTCTCTTTTCCCCCTCTGTCCGTGTTTCTCCTCCCCTCCCCCTTCTTTTGTTTCCCATTCTCCACAGTTCCTGCCAAGGTGAACAATTGATGGTTGGGCTCCACAGGCCCGGCCATCCACTGCCTGCTAGGGGGGCAAAAAGGGCCATGGGAAGAAATTGGGCAGCCCAGGGAGGATGGGCCAAGTGAAAGAGACGAAAAAAAAAAATATTATTGAACAGTCAATGATCCAGAATCGCTTGTGGTGATGGACAGCTTGTCCATGCTTTCTACGCGTCCCCCTCCCGTGCAACTTCAACTCCCCTGATGGGACCTGCCCCGGTTACCATTATTTTCGTGCGAAGTCACCTTTCGGTCTTTAAACTACGGAGTACCTCTGCTAATAACTAAGGGTGGATTTAGTTATGGACTTTTAGTGGCCCTCCTCCCACCCCCCTTTTAAACATACCAACTCAGCGACCTACCTTCGTTTGCTACCAGATTCAGTCCCCTTTGGGAATCGCCCACATTCCTTCTTTCCCTTTCTTCGAGCGCCGATAACGCGACCGCTGCATGTAGCGCCCCATTTCTCGATCAGGAGTGAATTCCAGTTTACCCCCCTCCTTCTTTTCCCCCTCCTTCCCAGTCCCCGCTTCCATTCCTTACGGCCATTGTGACGACCGCTGCGGGGTGCGCTCTGGACGGCCGCCTCGATAGCAGATATGCCCTGGAGGCCTCTGCCTCGAATCGCCTTCGCTGTCGCCATCTATCCCTTCCAACCCTCGACACCGGCCGATTTACCACTCGAACTGGGCGATGAATTGTATATAATTGAGCAGGGGGGCGTCAATGGAGAATGGTGTCGCGGATACCTTGTCGCTCCGCCGTCGCTGCTGGCGGGCTTGACGAGCACGAAGGGCCAGACCCTCGAAGCGCGCGTGTTCTCCGGCATTTTCCCCCGCAATTGCGTCGAGATTCGTGAGGTGCTGGGAGACGCAGATGGACAACGAGCGTTGACGAACGGCGAGCGCTCGAGCTCCGACCAGGCAGAAGAAGCTTTCGCGGGGGACATTCGACAGAGTCTGACCTCGATACACTACGACGATCCGGTGCCGGGTGAGGTGTCAGATGTTGTGATCGCGAAGAAGGGCAAACCGTCGCAGATTTTCATACAGAGATTGGAGGAAAATGGCCAGCCCAGCCCCCGTTCGCTGCTCAATAGTCCCGCGCCATCGACTTCCCTTTCACACACCCCGGGGGCCGTGACTCCTCGGGATCCCAACGCCCCCAAGCCCGCTGCTCCTGTTCCGATGCTGAAGATCGGTGACGAGACCCCCACCTCCTCCTCGGAGCCTTTGGTCGATGAGATCGCATCGTGCCTTCGGGAATGGCATTCCACCAACCTCCATCAGCTATTATTGGGCCGACAGTACGGTGTGGTGGAGGAGATGACCGGCATAGTCAGCGAACTAGATTTTGCTCGGCGGCAGTTGTTATACAACGTGCTCACGGCACAGGAGAAAGAGTCACTGCGGCGCGAGGTAGTCTGGAAGCTGGTTCGGGGAAATAAGATGCTAGGCGGTGATATCATTGTTAGAGATCCCGAGCAACGGGGTCGTTTGCTGACCGGCGAGGACTCCGCCATTCAGCTGGCCAAACTTCAATCAGAAATGAGCATGCTAGACAGCAGCCCTACGCATCAATCCGATACGGCTGCGCTCCACCATTTACTCCTTGAGATCAATGCCGTTTCGGGCAATGCCCCGGGCCCGGTGACCCTCGCCCTTTATCTGTGTGTTCAATCTGAACCCGGTGTTCTTAGCCCTCTATCCGAAGCATACCACCTCTATATCCCGTCTCCTGAAAAGTTCGCCAGTATGGGGCAGAGCAACAAACTGAAGACGCTCTTCACCGAACTGAGCGGCAATGATATCGGCGACGATTCGGCCAGTGGGCCAAGTCTATATCTAGTGGTCGCGGTCAGGGCGACGGAAACCGCTTCTACCTCGACAGCTTCCTCTCAGCCAAGGCCGTCGGTCTCCCGTGAAAGTTCGTCTGCGTGCAAACAACCTCCGGCACTCAATCAATCCGTCAAAGGCAGTCTGAAGACGCGCCGTAGCATGATGTGGTCATCAAAGCCGCGTGGTATTCAGAGTGCGGAGCCGGGCAGGGAGAGCCCCCGAGGCCCTCCACAGTCTTCGGAGAGTGCGTCGAGCAGCAGGGATCGAACGGCTGGTCAGCCCGCGAAGGAGTCCACTCAAACTCGCACAGTGGGGGTCGGTCTCTTGGAGGTCTCCCAAATCCTCCGGCAAGATAAGGACGCCGAGCAAGTGATCAATATCTGGTCACCTTCTGAAGGAAGCGATGACGGCGACAGCCATACGGATGGGTTCGACGAATTGGTGCGAACGCTGCTTCCTAGCCGCACTGGGAAATATGCGCGATCTCAACGTGCTGCTCGCCTTCACATCCATTTGCAACCTTTTGTGTCCTCTGACTCGGACGCCCTGGTACGGCAAAACCCGACAATCATGCACAACGTTGTCCAGACTAGGAGAATCGGATTTTCACAGGCCCCCTCGAAACCGAGGTCTGATATCTATGTATCGATTTCACAGGCTTCGTTTCCCCCGGAAGCACTCCTTTCACATCCTCAGGCGGGGCAAGTCCCGATACCTTCGAACACGGCATTTAACAATCTGCAGCTGACACTCGAGGTGCGAGCATCGTCAGGCGCACGGATTGAACGGTGTATTTTCCCCTCCTCCAATAACACGGCCCACACCGCTTGGCGGACCACAATAGTCCAACGAGGCACTCCCTGGAACCAGACCATCCGCCTGAATGTTCCTGCCGAGGAGATTCCAGGGTCACACTTGATCATGAGCATCGCGGACGCCCCTGAGTTCCCCTTTGCTCTCGCTTGGATGCCCCTCTGGGATAACCAAGCTTTCATGCGCGATGGTCCTCATTCGCTGTTGCTGCATGCCTACGACAAGCATACCTCGACCATCGAGAACGGGAAGGGTGCTTATCTCACCCTGCCGTGGAGCTCACTTGGCAAGAACGAATCCGCGAAAGACGAGGCGATTACGGGACCAATAGCCACTTTGCGCCTCGAGACTCACTTGTGTAGCACCGAGTATTCGCAGGACCAGGTGATATTAAGCTTGCTCAATTGGAGGGAGCGACCGGTGGACGAGGTTCTAGACACCTTGAAGCGGGTCCTCTTTGTTCCCGAAATCGAGATTGTCAAGCAGCTACGCGGTGTCTTCGACGCACTGTTTGGGATCTTGGTAGAGAACGCTGGTAATGAAGAATACGAAGACCTTATCTTCAAAAACCTAGTGACTGTGCTTGGTATTGTTCATGATCGCCGGTTTAACCTAGGCCCGCTGGTGGATAATTATGCCGACACTCAATTCAATTTCCCCTTCGCTACACCTTGTCTCCTTCGAAGTTATTCACGCCTTCTCCAAGCCAATTCGGATCCTCAGCAATCACGGAGTCTTCGGGCGACATTCAAGGTCGGGAGGCATGTCCTCAAATTCATCATCAACGCCAGGCTGCAACAGAAGGTGAAGGAGGAGGGCATTGGCATCACTCGGGTACAATCGACTTTCAACCGAGATCTTCATACGATCTTCAAGTCGCTTGAAGTTCTCATGAAGAATTCCTCCCCCGCTATGGTTGGGAGCAAGACGCTGGTGGTCCAACATTTCCACACGTGGCTACCGGAACTGTCCAAGGTTCTTCCGAAGGACGAAATCATCATGGTGGCTCTCAGCTTCATGGACTCGTGCAAGGATGTGAAAGGCATGCTCATCTTGTACAAGTTGATTCTGATTCAGCATTACACCCGTCTAGAGATATTCAGCAAGGGATCGGAGAGACAAAGCTTGATCACGAGCTGCGTGGGATGGTTGGCGCCTTACTGGGGAGCGACGGGCTCGGTATCCGACCTTTATCGCGACCAAGTCCGCTTGAATTGTGCCATTGTGGCAGAGTTACTGAAGGAGCCGAACCCTTACCTTTATGACTTCATGCCGGATATTGTCTCCTCATACTATTCCATCATACCCGATGGGGTGGATGACACCGAATACCTTTCGTTGCTGTTTAGCAAGTCCTTTCCGTTCCAAGTCAAGGCATCCAAGAACATGCAGAAGTTCGATGAAGCCCTTGTGGAGCTCTCTGCAATTATGGCTGCGATGACAACGGTGACCAATCCTAAAAGGCCGCGACTCAAGGGTTTGGAGCTTTCTACCTTCCTCTCCCAGGCGTTTGAGGTCCATACCTCAATCCTCAATTGCGAGCCTTATCCTGAGAGCTGGCTAAGTGTTCATGTCTACAACCATCGCGCTACCGTTAAAAGTCTCGAGCATCTCTCATCTATCATGATCCACAAGTTCCTTCCTGCGCCGGATGATGCTGAGACTTTCGACACGAGACTGTGGGAGAACTTCTTCATGACCCTGCTCAAGGTCGTCTCGAGCGACGTTCTGGCTCTGGAGACATTCCCCGAGCAAAAGAGGCGGGCTATCTGGAAGATTGCGGGAGATGTCCGTGAGCAAGGCGCCGACTTGTTGAACTCCAGCTGGGAGGCGATTGGCTGGGAGACTACCGACGATGAGCGGGAGCGGTTCAGACTAAAGAAACTTGGCGGCTACCAGGTACAATATGTCCCGGGTCTAGTGGCCCCTATTATCGAGCTCTGCCTAAGTGTCCACGAGGGATTGCGGCACGTAGCAGTCGAGATCCTGCGCACAATGATTCTCAGCGAATGGAGCCTCAATCAAGATC
This sequence comes from Aspergillus sp. S1802E, assembly GCA_023627535.1. NCBI lineage: Eukaryota > Fungi > Ascomycota > Eurotiomycetes > Eurotiales > Aspergillaceae > Aspergillus > Aspergillus sp. S1802E. Next base: position 49,535 of record JAMAHN010000056.1, read on the forward strand.
TGTCCATCATCGAAACGGAGATCATCTCCAGCCTGGACAACCTCTTCAAGACAAAGTATATGAGTGAGGGCGTCGTCCAAAAGCTCTTTATCGGAGAACTCCTTGATCACTTTGAGGAGTGCGCGTCTTTTGACGAGGACTTGTCCAATGCGGTCAAAGCTCTCATAGTGACGGTGGATGAACTGTTGGATCTCTTCGTCGCCTCCCAGGGTGGCTCCATGGGCGAAAGTTTGCACACGCTGCGGCTGATGGAGTACATGAAAGACATGGGACGAGAGGATATTTTCATTCGGTATGTTCACGAACTCGCCCAAGTACAGGCTGCGGCGGGCAATTTCTGTGAGGCCGGCCTTGCGCTTCAGTTCCATGCCGACCTTTACGACTGGGACTCTAAGCGGACGGTGCCCGAACTTCTTAACCCTGCTTTGCCCGAGCAAACGTGTTTTGAGAGGAAGGAATCCCTATACTTCACGATCATCCAATATTTTGAGGATGCCAGCGCATGGGCGCATGCTCTGGTCTGCTACAAAGAGCTCGCTCAGCAATACGAGGACACTATGGTGGACTTTGCCAAGCTCTCACGGGCCCAGAGCTCTATGGCCAAGATCTATGAGACTGTATCGCGTGAAGAAAAGCAGTTCCCGCGGTACTTCCGCGTTCTCTATAAGGGACTTGGCTTCCCCGCAAACTTGCGAGACAAGGAATTCATCTTTGAATGCCCGCCAGGTGAACGCATGGCCACTTTCGTGGATCGTATGCAACGAGAGCATCCCGCGGCGCAGATTGTATCATCTGGGGAATCCCACGATTATGAAGGCCAGTATCTACACATCAATCCTGTCAGCGTCCATCGAGACATGAGCCATCCGGTCTATCAACGATCGAAAATTCCGTCTTCAGTCAGAGATCATCTTCTGATCTCCGAACCTTGCCGATTCACCTCAACATTGAAGAAACATGCCCGTGGAGCAAGTGTTCAGGGACAGTGGGTTGAGAAAACCATATATACTACCGCGGACCCCTTCCCGAACATCCTCCGCAGGAGCGAGGTGGTAATCACCGAAGAGGTTGCGCTGTCACCCTTGCAAACCGCCCTTGAACGGACATGGCGCAAGACCCAGGAGTTGTCCCTCCTGCAGAGGCGAGCGGCATCCGGTGAAGACTCAAGCCTTTCCAACTTGACCGAGGCATTGGAGCAATTATTAGACCGCAGCTCTTCCTCATCCAGCTGTGTGGCAGTTTATCGTCAATTCCTGTCCGAGACTCGCGCGGAGGACGAAATCGAGAACACCCCAACTCCAGCCGACCCCATGAAGAACGCTCTGGCCGTCGCCCTGATCGACCATGCACTGGCAATCAAGCATGCTCTTGCCATGTTCCATCGCCCTGCACACCAAGCAACCCAGGCCGAACTGACACGCCGCTTTGAGGATGCGTTTGCGCTGGAACTGTCTTCTCTCACCCCGCTGGCGCAGGACACGCCTCAGCTGACTTTACCCTATTCTCGGACTCCTTCTGTAAATCGCAAGCCGCAGTCCATGGCGCGATCGACCAGCCCCGAGCATGAATTGATTCGGTCGTCACGCCAAAACAGTCATAACCGGAGGCATTCGCAGAAACCCTCCGTCAGTCATCGAATCAGTGTGATGAACCCTTTCAAACGATCCAACCATGGAGCCAGTAACTCTGTTTCTACGGTACAAGCGGTGGCGGCGTCGCAGCAACCAGCCGGCAGCACCAATGGGACCGAGGATGCTCATCGAGCACCTTCGCGGGCCGAGGCTTCGCAAGAGCGCGACGAGGATGCGATAACTATCCACAGTCGAACTACCAATCAATCCCGAGACACGCAATCAAAGCGGAGGAGTTTCTTTGGAGAGAAGCTACACAAGCACACCTCATCCTTGTCGGTCCCCGGTGGTAATTCCGCCGAGAACTCCTCCCAGCGATCGAGAAGCGCCTCACGAGACGCTGCTGCCAAGTCCCATGAGAGCATCAATACTCCTGCATCGCAGCCGCAGCCAAACGGGACCTCTGCGGGCGAACCATCAGTCACGAGCCCTCGATCGGGATGGTCCACTATACCTTCGATCAAAGACCATCCGCGACCCATGACGCAGAGCAGCGCTACCTCCATCAGGAGTCCCGAGATCGGTAGTCCGGTTAGCCAGGCGACAGGACACTCCAACGGCGGTGTACGAGACTCCGTCATGAAGCGATTCAGTCTCTTCAAGGGCCTCAACCGGAAGGGCAGCCGTCTTGATTTTCGGTCTGACTCGAATGGAATGACAGTCCACGAAGAGTGAATTTTATCTCCTCTCTTCATCTGATTCTTATCCTATTCTTTGTAATGTCTGGACATTTCTTTCTTCATTTTATCCTCTTCCTCCGTTCTTATATTTTGCATTGCAGCGTTCACTGCTTGTTACGCCCGGCTTGAGAACATTCTTTTGGATATTTATTTCCTTTTATTGATTTTGATGTGTGGCAACACATATTGTCTGATTTCTTCTATGTTTTCTCGGCCTGTCAACGGCATGATATTACCATTTATTCTCCAGATACCTGACACTTTTTTTTTGTCCGTTGCCGATCGCAACCATTTTCTCTTCTCTTATATTTCCAAGTGCTTGGGAATGCATGTAAATTACTTGGCACCATTCTATTTATTCGATACTTTTTGCTTCTTGACACTTCTTTCATCGCATATTGTTGCTTATCATGTTTGGACCCTTTATACCCGTGGAGGCAAATGGCTGGTGGGTTTGGTCCCTGGAGGCGTGGTTTTTATATAAAAGAATGAAGCATTTGGCATTCTCATCTGTTTGAGTTGTAACTGATTCAAATAGCAATTGCAGGAGTGGGCACGCTAACATCAATCTCCTCAAATCCCACGGTACTCCTCGCCATAAATATATAAAAGAATATGAACATATAGTAGTATATACAATATTGAGACGACTCAATATCCCGTCTTCAATTACCCTCATCCAGCGGTAGGTCGACGTCCACCACCCACGGCGCATTGACCGGCTCATACTGCACCGTCACGACGCTCGCATTGATGAACAGCGTCTCCTTGCCCATGCGCAACGGATTCGGCGAGCTCTCGCTGACATCCACATGCGCACATCGCTCCTCTCTAGCCGTCGACTCGTCAACCTGTATCATCGACCGATTATGCGTACTCCACTCGAACCGCCTCGCCCCGTATCCCTCATGGATATGCCCGAACACATGCACCCGCGGCTTCGCCCTCTCGGCCGCCCGATACAGATGCTCACACCCCACACTCTCCTGCCGGGGCACCACCTGATCCAGAATACCATACGGCGGACCATGCGTCAGCATCACATCCACGCCCGGCGGGAACGTCGGCACGGGGTTCCTCGCCCCTTCAACACCCCCATACCGATCCTCTTCGCGCTCATACGCAAACGCCCACTCACAAAACGCCGGCGTATACGGCGACGCATAAACCCTAACTTTTGCCCCCGTCGACAGGCGAAACTCCCTCGTCCCTTCCTCCAAATACCGTACCCCCGCGGCCTCCGCCTCCGGACTCGTCCACAGCGCCTTTATCGCCGCGGGGTCCTCCACCGCACCGTCATCCTCGGCCTCCGTCCCGCCTCCTGAGAGGAACTTCTCCCGTCCATACGTCGCCGACGGCGCTGTGTATCCGCTGCGATATCGGTGTCGGTAATGCCCCACGCGGTTATAGTACTCCTCATCGAGCGTGATGTCGTGGTTTCCCGCGATCACGAGCTTCAGTTCCGCGGGGGCGTTCTTGAGCATGGAGAGCATGGCCAGGTGTTCGGAGTATCGGCCTACTTTCGTGAGGTCCCCTGCGTGTAGCAGAATGTTGGAACTTGGGAGTGGGTGCCGGTAGGGGTTGTGTGTGTCTGTTGGCGGGTTTGGGGGGAGGCTGTGCGTGTCGGAGATTAGACAGAGGCGGGTTTTGATGGTGTTGGAGGGGGGCATTTTCTTCTTGGATTTGTTTCTTGAATATATATATGGTTGGGATTAGGTTTCTCAGAATCGAGATGGTTGATTGTGTGGTTGACGAAGGGAAATGAGGTGAGAGAAGAGGATGTGGAATGAGGAAGTAAAGGTACCAAGGTGGAGGGAGGGTTGGAGTGGCGTCATCGATCTTCGACAGCAACACACATCACGGGCAAAGGCCAAGCCTAGAGTCAAGGGGAATGTCCTAAGATAACTACATCGTACTCCAGACATTAAAATTCTTAAATTGAAAACAGCGTAACTAAGGATCATTTCCATTTGGTTGAACAAGTTGTTCAGGAGCTTCTACAACAACAGATGCAACCCCGTCCGAAGAAAAAACCAGCGAAGAGGCCCAGATTCATAACGTATTTGAATTTCTGGTAAAAAATTGCTTGAACAAACTCCAAAGACTACCCGTTTCCACACATCCTGATTCTCTTTTTTTTCTTCTCGTTCGTTTACTTCCGGATCGCACGCTGGTAGAAAGCCAGCTCCTCACCCTCCAGGATGTAACCGTCCACACGGCCGCTCTGGCCGGGACGCGAGGCGATGACGGCGTACAGACGACCGGCCTCGAACTGTCGCTCGATGGCGGACTCGACCTTGCCGTTGTCGGCGAAGCGAGCAGCCTGCTTCTTGGTCACGCTGTTGCTCTTCTTCTCCTCGGGGACGTCGGACTTCTGCTGGCGACGGCGACCGATGGGCTGGCCGTAGTGGGCCTCGTACCATTGACGGAAGGGAGCGGCATCGATCTGGACAACGGCGGACTTGGTCAAGGTGTTGGTACGGACTAGCTCGTTGTTGGAGGGGTGGTAGGCCACGACGATGACACGGGTCTTGCGGGAGATTCCCTCGGATCCCCACGAGAAGTTACCGGCCTCGAGACGGAGACCACGGAACTTGCGGTTACCACCGCGGGTACGGACGAGATGGATTCTCTTGGTACCGATACGGGTGTTGGAGGGCTGACGACCCTTCTCGAAGGCCCTGAATTGCAGATAAAAAAAAACCGTCAGAAACTTTGGATCGCCGGATAACCATCACGATGTGGGTTCGCAGCCGGTTTCATACCTCTTCTTGCGGTAGGTGGCCCTCTTCGCACCGGTAGCCGAGCGCTTGTGACGGGAGTCGCGAGAAATACCCATGTTGTCGATGTATGGACTAGATGAGATATGGGTATTAGTGGCTGATAAGATTTTTCTTGTCCGCGGCCTTTCAATCTCCTTTTTCTGTTCCTGCTTCGCTGCTTTCCGTTGCTGTGCGCGTAGGTCGAATGTCTAGACGAAATGAATTGAGCGTGATGGACAGAGTCGCAAAGTCCAAGAAAATTCTCTTAACTTTACAGACCGTTGTGTCGGAAGTGAAAAAACAAAAGCGATGTCGATGTCGATGTCGATGTCGACGATTGAAATTTCTTCTTGTCTTTTGTGAACCTTCTCGTCCTTTTCGACGTTTCGATCCCAATTCCGACTCGAATTGACGCTAAACGAGACTGACCACGGCGCACGACGCAGGGAGCGAGAACCAACAAAAGCAGGAACAACAAGGAGATATCGAGGACAGAGGATATCACAAGAAACTCACCTCTAATCCTGCAGCCCTTCACCAGGAACGCAGCGGGCAAGGGTCGTTGGGGTTGTCGTCGAGGAGTTGAACTGCTGGTCGTCGGACTCTCGTGAATTTCGCACTGTGGCTCGCTTGTGTCGAAGGTTGCCCTATTCCACACTGCGCTAGTCCGCATGGGGTTTAATGCAATGTCTCGTGACTTCGCGTCACGGGGCTTGGCATTTCTTATGTCAGCGCCTCGGATTCTCTTTTGGTCGACCATGGGTGGTTCTTAATTTTAATCTAATTATTATTGTCATTCCATCCTGTCTAAATAATTACTATCCACAGGGTATTGGGTACTATCTACACATTCTTCCTCTGACCTCCTACTGACTATGCTCCTTCCCCCCGCGCTTCTCCCGCACCATGGCGTCAAACCGTATCCATGCCCCAAATCCCTCTACCACAGTGGATAGGACCCAGGCAATCCACGTCGTCGACAGGAAAGGCACGCCGTGTGGTTTCAACCGCTTAAAGGCCAGCAAAGTCGCTTCAATGACGTGCGCCCCAATGAGGAAGATGAACACCGGGGGCTGCACCTTGTAGCAGAAGCGGGCCATCGCGGGGAAAGTGTCCAGTCCGATCGTCTCGTAGACCAGCGACCCGGGCAGGAAGTTGTCGCGCTGACAGAATCCGACGATCGCCGCGAGGCACACGGCGAATCCCACCGCGCCCATGCCGCGCGGTGCGTGATACTCGTTGATCGTAATGTCCGAGAGTCCCAGCTTCTGGAGACACTCCTTGTGCATGGCCACGACTCTGCCGCGGGTCTCGGAGAACGAGGCCATGGGCGGATCGAGTGGCACGGTGTAGCGCGTGCCTCGAGCGCTGAGGAGTAGGTCGGACAGACTGATGTCTTCAAGTCGGGCAGATTTGGCCTCGGACGTCGAGACGTGGCAGTAGACTCGGAGATACATGGCCAGGGACTTTTGGTGGTCGGCGTTCATGTGTTTGATGATGAAGTTCTTGGTGGTGTTGACGGACTGATCCGCAGCATTGGAGGGTGCCATGGTGATTGTTTAATTTGTGACTGACAGGGCAAGAGAGGTGGGGAGAGAGATAGGAGATGAAGAAGTTGGAAAGGAAATGGTCTCCGTAGAGCAATTGTACTTCGGGACTCGACCGGAGCGAGGATCTTTCGATCTCCGCCAAGAATCCGGCCTCGGCTTTGCGATGGGAGCTTAGCCGTCGGCTTCTTCTGCCCACATGTGCTTGGGACAAAGTATGAAGTATGGAACGCCGTGATGGAAGGAAGAGAACTGCAGGCCCTTATCGAGGATCGCCTCGCGATCGACCGGCACGTTGAATCCCGTGCGCCACGTGATGGCCACCCTTCCCCTCCCTTCTTTCTCCATATCCATCTCTCTCTTTTCCTCTCCATTGCAACTCAGCGCATTGAGCCATCCATCAACACATCTTACTCTCATCGACTAGTCAATACCGGAGTACCAGCCTGGCATCACACAAGACCGAACTGTCACTAATCAATTAGCCTTCAGCATGGCCGCCCTCGACCCACATCTACTACGGGCTAGTACGGAGTAGTCAACATGTCATTTATCGACGCTGGCCGGCTGGGATCATCGAGAATATCAATATTATCAAATTAAAAGAAAGAAGTCTTTCCAACCTAATTTCAAGAAATCAAAACACCGGAGAAACCGATCAATCATGCTAGCAGATGGAGTATAATGACGCACAACACGCATCAACACGAACAGCCGAATTCTATCGGAAATCGAAGAGATGGAAGAACAAAATAACATAGGATGTCAAATCGCGGTCAACTGTTCGTGGCTTTCATCACAAAATGAATACATAAGAAAGAGAGAAATAGAAGGGAGAATTCCATGACACGCAAGTTCGTCGAATGGCCCACGAGCAATGTGCAACTCGGATGTCGGTCATTATGCACTGCATGGGTAAGAAGTGGTCAACTCCTATTCAATTCTTAGAGTGCCTCATGGAATGGAGGTACGACGAGGCTAAAAAGAAAACAACTTACAGTAAGGATAGGGTCAGGTCGCCGTGAATGTGTGCCTTCAGTTCCACCTCGATCTCGAGGTTCAACTCCAGGGTCAGTCGGAGGCCGTCGTCTTTCTCCTCGCCGCCCTTATCGACGGTGTTCATCGCGCCGTTTTGCACGTCCTGGCTGCTGATGCCCTGGTTGGTCAATGACTGCTGGCCCCGCTTGAAGGGCTGCATCGCGTTGCCCGGCACCTCGTCGTCGGCTTCTTCATAGTCATCGTCGTATTCGTCTGTAGAATAGTCGTCGGACAGATCATCGTCCTCGTCGTCAGCAGGGCGTCTTTGTTGGTTTTGTTGACGTCGCCGTCGTTGCTGCTGCTGTTGCTTTTGACCGGGCTTCTGAGGGGCATAGTCGTCTTCGTCCCCGGAAACCGAGTATTCATCCGAGTCGTAATCGTCCGAGTAGTCGTCCTCTTGCTGCTGGAAGGGCTTCTGCTCCTTGGGCTTCTCGGCGGTTGCGGTTGCCATTGCGGCCTTTTGAGAGCGGCTCTATGGGTTTCTGATCAATAGCACACGGATGACAACGAATGAGAGACAGCTGCGACCAGACTGTGTTTTTGTCTGGAACTAAGAATGAGTGGACAAGGAGAGGGAGGAAGTAATGGCTCGGGAAAATAAACAGGTTCAAGACTGGGGAAGAGGAGGGGGAAGGAAATGTGATGGATAGGAAAAAAGCCGGACGAGAGCAGACGAGCCAGACACCTTTTGTCTACTTTTTCCCTTCCCCGAAGATGGGCGGTCATCTCTAACATGCATGGCCAAGCCCATGACGTTGTCCTGCAATGCATCTGTCCAGAAATCCCACCCAACAATCGGTGATCACATCGGTGGCGCGACCGACAGCATCTCCGAGGTGTGGATGGTCAGACGTCTGCAAAGTTTGGAGACCCAGAATTTGAACCCCCATTCGTCATCCCCCATCCCTCAAGTCTCAGGCTAGTCATCGCATGTCACGGCCAGTTTACATCGTGTGGAGTTTCTATTTTGAGTACCTGACTGGCACCAGTCAGGACTGTCAGGTACATTCGAATCCATGGTTCATGGCACGGAGTACGCACGCGAGAGAGTTGAGTACCAGACATTCCTCCTGGGTGGCACCCACAGTGTTCGAATGCTTGATGCAGGTCATCGCAATTTCCCACCGTTTCCCCTGCCTGTCATCTCCATGAAAACCTCCATGAAAACCGGGACTCGAAGTCTCGACCGGACTGACGTGCGTGGCGTCATCTCGCATCCAAGCGGTCAAGTGGGCCGCCGCGATGGAGCAGCTCGGGCCATACAACGTGCGCTAATATATTAACCTCTAACCCGCTTCAGTATAGTCGGCGATCGTGCGCGGCAGAGCAAGATGCGAAGGGCTGATATCCTTGCGCTCGAGACGTCATTGTCGACCTCCACCTGGTGCAATCAGGGTGGGCTCCAGCCCTCCTCCTCGTCGTCGTACAGATGACGCTGTCCTCGCTGCTCCAGTTTTCCTCCAATCTCAGCTCCTCGTTTCGAACGCAGCTGACGTCGGAGGTGGGCTGGAAGATGGGACACCCTTGCATGATCGTGAGGGTCATATAAATTAGATCTAGACGGGATGCGGTCATAATCTCTACAACTCTAAGTAGCGCCATCAGGTAACCTTCCCCTCCCCCCTTACGCCAGATATAATCCCCTCTTCTCTTCGATCCCTGGAACCTTTCCTTCCTTTCTCTTTTTCTTTCCACTATGTCTGATAAGGAGGAAAACCCCCAGACCCCCGCACAGGAGAACGAGAACACCCCCAACTCCCCCAAGCCTCAAGAGGAACAGGATAACGGTCCTAGCACACCTCAGCCCAAGGAAGAAGGACAAGAAGACAACGGTCCTACCTCTCCCCAACCTAAAGAAGAGGAACAAGAGGACAGCGGTCGTCCTAGCTCCCCTCAACCTAAAGAAGAGGGTCAAGACAACGGTCCTCAGCCCAAACAGGAGGACGACGACAACAACAACAACAAGAAGACCTTCAAGCAAGAACCCGATTCGGATAACGAGCCCGCTCCTCAAAGGGAACCAGCTCCTGAACGTCGCCAGAGAAGACCTCGTCCCCAGAGAACTCGTCAGGACTCCGGAGCAATGGCTGACACTACTACCGAGAAGCCCCGTCGCCAGCGCCGTCAGCGCCGCCAGCCTCAAGATCAGCAAGACGGCGGTCCCCTCGGAGGCCTAGGTGGAGTGGACCAAGTCGGCGACCTGGTCCAGAACACGGCCGGTAATGCCGTCAATGGCGTGACCGGCTCTGCCGGCAAGGCCGTTGGAGGTGTCCTCGGCGGCGGCAAGAGCGAGGGTGGTGACGAAGGCGGAAAAGACGAACAGCTGCGACTGCGTCTAGATCTGAACCTCGACATCGAAGTGCAATTGAAGGCCAAAATTCATGGTGATCTGACTCTAGGATTGCTGTGAGTCTCCCCTTCACCCAACCAATAATTCATGATTCCTAGGCCCGAGCTAACCTACTTCCTTTACAGTAACTAAACGACGTGACGTGAACTCGACCGATAGACGAAAAGCACCCTTTCCTATCTCGTATCCGTCTTTGCTTCATTGCACATACTCGATACCTCTGATCCTTCATGCGTTGCCTTTCTTTGTTCGATTGCATATGATAATGCCTTTTTGGGACTTTTCTACTCGGGTGTTTGTTCGCAGAGTCTAGATTTCCCATGCTGCCTATTCCACTTTGATGATTAGCTTCTTCTGTTTTCCTGGTCTTGTTTATATTGGTGGGATGATATGGTTGTTTCTGCTTTTTCCTTTCTTTCTTTTTTGTTCCATCTTTCCATTGTTACTTTGTCTCGAGACCGAAACGATGCGACGCATATAGTACTCCCGGACTTGGATCCCAAGGACTTGGAATGATTAATGAACCATTTTCAGATTCAAGTCCCCTCATGACCCAGAGTAGATACTTTGTATATTCCGGTTCAATTTGTTCAGGTTCTCGTCTTTTGTAAATAAGTAAACCACAACAGTCTAGCGAAGCAAAATATCAACGTGCACATGGTCGGTAAAAAGCAAATCTTAGCCAAGATAAAGAGAAAAATATACGTGTTGGAGCAGGTAAATAAAAAATCAATTCCGCCTCCCCTTGGTGCGTTGCCCTGCCTTTTCTACCGTGTATAAGTAAACCAAGTAACCAAATATAGTACCTATATCTCGTCTAAGAAAACCAAACCAGGAACAAAATGGAACAGAACAGAAACACGGACATAGAAAAACACCTCCATTCAAGCAAGGACAGGCAAGCAGATATATTCAAGACGCGAGGGAAAATACGGCCGCTGAATATTCGAAAATCAAATTTTATGATAGGAAGCAGCCAATGTCGTATGCGGTGATCATAGCGCTTTGCCGATATAAGGCATGGGCCTCGAAAGCCAGAATGTATTGGATCTTGGCTTACAAATCCATCAATCTATTGGTTATAGACCGGCGATGTACATCAAGCCGTAACCGATGGTCACGACGACAGCGAAAGACATCAAACTGGCAGGGATACCTCTTGTCAAGAAGTGGCGGACCTGGAGGTATCGCTGGCCCGTTTGGGGGACCTCGGTCATGATGGCCGCTGGAACGGGGGAGGTTAGTTGTGTTTGCAATGACAATAGAAGAAAAGAAGGAGAACCTACTCATGTTAGGGAATCCACTGGTCGGTAAACCCATGGCCACAGAGCACATCAGGGCGCTAGCCATGACCAGCAGGTTGGGATGCGGGTCATCCATGCTGACGCCAATTTGTCGGACAAGAGGGAGCATGATGAGGGCGGCGACGGTGTGGGAGATGAACGTGGCCACGACCAGGATCAAGCTGGAAAATACGATCAAGACACTGTATAGACTCAGGTGCTCGACTCGTTCGCGGATGCCATTGGCCAGGGTATGCAGGAGGCCAGAGGAGGTCACGGCTTTTCCGAGACAAAGCCCTCCGGCGGCCAAGATGATGATGGTCCATAGGAAGTTGTTGAAGTCTTCTTTGTTGAGGATTCCAGTTCCAAAGAAAAGAACCATGGGGATGATCGCAATCACACCCATGTCGCCGAAAACATGTTCCAGCTGATGGCTGCCACACCAGAGAGCGATGGTGGACAGCGTGACAATACTGATGAACCATTGGACTCCGGAGAATTTGTCCTTCACGGGCCGGATGGGGACAAGGGTGGTGTCACGGCCGGGATGGAAGGTGGCCAGCAGGAGGAGCCAAATCAGCAGGATCGATATGATGCAGACGGGAAGTGACACAAAGAACCAGGTGCCCCAGCTGATGCTCGGATACATGTTCTGGAGCGCGATGATGTTCTGGGGGGATGCAATCGGTGACGCAGCACCACCGACATTGGCGGCGAGAGCAATACCCAAAATGAGGGCTTTGGCAAAATTTGAGTCGGGTGGAAGGGTGCGGAGCAGGGGCTAGTCATCTAGGTCAGCATCATACAACCCCTGAGGGACAATCGTGACCGCAGGTTACCTGAATGATCGAGTAGCACAAGACTGGAGATGCCACATTGCTGATCCACATACTCAAGAACATGCTCACAAACATGTTTGTGAGGAGCACAACCTTGGGATTGGAACCAGCTTTACTCAAGACAAACATCGCCATGCGCCGAGCGATGTCATGTTTAGACAAGGCTGCGGCGATGGTGAAGCCACCGAGTAAGAGCATGATGACCGGCGTCCACATCGAACTAAAAACAACCCCTGTAGCCTCCTTCGGCCCTAATCGCTCGTATGGTTTCTTCTCCGATTTCATGATGCCCAGCAAAACGACAAGGAACGGCACAAGAAGCGAAGTAACGAAAAGGGGAATGACCTGGCATAAGAAAGTGCATGAGTAAACGAGACTCATATGAGACAAGGGGAAAGTCATACCTCTGTAGCCCACAACAGACTGACGAAAACAAGCATGGCCAAGCAGTTTTGCTGCTCTGGTTTTTCCATGATCGGCACAAGGAGCAGCACCCCGAAGACCAAGAGGTTGAAAACGAGTGTTCCGAAGCTCAAGCTGAACAGCCATTCCGGAGGACGGAACACGCCTAGAGGGGTTCTGATTTCCTTGGCTGGAGTCTCCGATTCATCACCTTGTCGTCGTGCTGCTGCAGGATCCTCGGCGCCACCCAGAAGAGTCCTGCGAATACCGACATTCGCCGCCTGGGCCTTTCTTTCGATGCCGATCATTTCCCTCCAGACCGTGTTTCTCTCCCAGACCACATGCTCCCTCAAGTGCAATCGAAGCTCACGTTTGGCGAGTGATAGGTTCTTGGCTGTAACCACGTCCGCATAGACACTTTCAATCTTGAGAATATAATCCTCCACCTTCTTCATGGTCGATTCCGTAAAGGGATATTGCAGGGAGACCATGGAGTTCATATAATCTCGTCGGAGGTTGCGATCAACGATTTTGTCGTACTTTTTCAGCGCTTTGGAGAACCCGGTTTTATTCAGCTGGATGTATGATTTGAGCCCGCAGAGTGACACATAAGCATCGACAATCCGCTTCTTCAGAGAAAGACCTGAGTTGTAGAGGTCAAGAACCTTAGGATCCCTGAAGTTCTCGACCTGTGCACCTGGGCGGGTGTTGTGGTGACCATCGTATTCCAGGTCCCTCGCGTCTTGCAAAAAGGATGAATGCCTCATGTCGGCACGGCTATCGCCGAGGTTAGTTGAGGTGGCGCCGTGCGACACTGGTCGTTCGCGATGCGACAGCGGACGGTCGTCGTCGCTATCTGCATCATCGTCGTCGTCTTCTTCGACCATCGACCCGCTAATCGCACTGCGTCGTCGTCCGTTGCTCAACGAATAATCGTGGAAAGTGCTCTCCCCGCGCGGTCTGGAACCCGAGCTCATGGTCCGCGTCTTGGTCATATTCTCACTCATCGGGTCCAAGCTCACACCATCGGTCTCCGAGACGTATTCGTCGGCATCTCGGGCGACTCCTTCCACCTCATTGAGTATTTCTACCTCTTTGTCTGCGTAGAAGCTGCAGATCTTCTCGAGTTCCAAATCCAAAGCTCGCCGAAAGATTGCATCGGGATTGGGAGTACTGTCTAGCAAGGGTGCGGATTCGACGTCGGGATGGGTCGTTCCAGTGGTCTGATGTGCCTGTTGCTCCAGAGAATATATCCTAGAGCCAAATTGCACTCTGTTAGCGAGTCGTCATCTCATGCGAGGCACCGGAACACGAGATGTAACACGCGGTGTTCCGAGTGGACCAACCGTCGCACTTGCACGCCATAGCCCAGTAACACCGGGAGCGCGGAAGTTGATATAAGCGGGCGGCGGCCCTCGATATCCAAGGAGCATACAAACACTTACACTTTCTTGAGATTGCTATATGCGATGTAATAGGAGCTCCACTCCGGAACGGCATTGAACTGAATGCTGTGCGAAAACTTCATTTTGGCGTCGAGTCCACTGTCTCTCAGATACTGCGAGCGATTCTGAAGAGCCTCGACCCAGTATTTGAGCCTGAGCGGTCGCGAAGATGGGCGACGTAGATGCGGGTCACCGCCTCTTTCTGGGCCCACACGCTTCTCAGTTATCGATGCCGGGTCACGATCGCCGGCCTGAGGGTCAGAAAGCAAAGGATATTCGGCAAGTTCGATGCCTTGATCGGGTGAATGGGGGGTTAAGTCGAGGTCGTGAGAAGAGGCACCCGTCGCAGAAGCGATGCGTGCCACGTTTCGTCCCGCAGCATTCGACGACACGGTGTGTGCGACGGCGAAGAACCGAAGGATGCAAGGAGGGAGGGGTAGGAAGATAAAGCGGCCTTTTTCAAGGCGGCGCGACGCAGGTGAGCTTTTGAGTCTCCGCAGGTACTAGCTGACTTGGGCCTCTAACTTAGAGTCTAGATAGTAGTAGCGGAGCGTAGCGAATAATGGCAGCGGTGGTACATCGGAGAAAAGCGACCGGGATGTGGGGGCGAGCAGAGCCAGGGAATTAGGTTTGGTACATTATCATAGGCTGGCAGGTAAATCATCTGGACACGCTCATGACTTCCAGAGTTTTTCAATAAAAAAGTGATCAGCTCAGGGGAGGACAAGAAGTCAATGCGAGCAGGTCAAGGATCCTCCGGGTCACCTGTCAGGGTCCTCCCCTTTCGGGACGCGGTTAGTCATCCACTCGATGGCCCCGGGTTTCAGGCTCCAGTCTCTACGAAGTAGTAACAGTGATCAGAGCCGCTGATGAGTTTATCACCCGGTTGGAATGTACAATGGTAGTAGTATTTCTCTCTCATTGTACGGGGGATAGTTCTTGCACTTGAGACACTTCCCCCCATCAACGAACCAAAACCTCGATCATAATTATACACAGGTCGCACGAGGCTTGATTATAGCATGCCAAACAAAATAAAGACCGCAGACTCCAACGTATCCCGAATTGAATCTCACCACCAGGCTCCCGTTTACCGCTTGCGAGGGACGAGGTTGACGTTCATACGGGCGGCAACGGCAAGCTTGTTGGTGTGTTCCTTCTTCTCCCAGGCGCCACCACGGCCCTCAGCAACGGCGATAAGCTCGTTGGCGATTCTCAGGGCGAATGTAGTGTCCCGTCGCTTATCAGAGGCATCGATAATCCATTTGATCGCGGCCCTTCGCCGTTGTCGTACGCGGAGGGGAATGGGGACGTTCACGGAAGCACCTCCACCTGCAATACCCTTTTGCGACTTAAGTTTGAGAAGAGGGGCGACGGAGTCCACAATCGTAGTGAGGTAAATGACGGGGTTCAGGGGGAGTTGGGGAGCCGGGGGCGAAGGGAGGAGAGGGCGTCTAGGGCTGATCTGCGGCGGGGAGGCGGTGCGCAGATGGGTTAGGATAAACTCCATATCCTGTATGATGATGAATTATGCTATCAGCAATGATCTAAACAAAAAGAAGGGGAGGGGTTCTTGGATCTCTTACCCTCTGAGCCCTGCTCTTCTTACCATCCCGCATGATCAGGTTGGTGAATTGGTCGATCACAGAATCATATCTCTTGCGAAAGTTCTCCGTCTTGGGGAGGGGACCAGGGGCTTGGAATTTGAGACCGGTATGCAACTCCGCCGCTTGCGCGTTGACCTGGGAGATCATGTTGGCCACCACGGCAGCCGTCGGATCATGGGCGTCCGGAGTTTGGCCTTGGAGCTCGGATTGTTGACGGCGAGCGAACGTCGAGAAGGACCGCGAGCCAGATGGTCGCTTCATCTGATCCTGCATGACCTTGGGGGCATGCTTCTGCGCTTCCTTGTCGCGCTGGAGGATCTATATCGGAGTCACCAGTCAGAGACGTCGAGACAAGAAGTCAACGAAGTATGGAGGATTGGAGTCACCCACCTCTGAGATCGGAGTACCCTGCTCCAATTCCGGACTGGCGGCGGTACCGTCACACTTCTTGTCCATGATCTTGGTCACCTCCGCGGCCTCCTGGCTGACATGGGGTAGGGGATCCTCGGTCGGGCCCTTGAGTCTATCGGCATCATCCTTGTTGTCGGAGCCCGAGGAGTTCCATCTCCTTTGTGCTAGGCCAGATTTCACCGCATTGGGCTTGTTAACGTTGAGAGCAGTGACGATGCTGCGGCGAGAAGGGTGATTCACAGACGGCGTCGAGGATTGACGGAGGACAGGAACAGGTGTCCTCACGGTGAAAAGATTGAGACGAGGCGGCATTCTGAATCGCACCTCCAAGAAAACCAGGTCAAGGTTTGAAGTGGATGGATGATGGCGACGAAGGGGTCCAACTTGCACGCCGCTGCAATTCCTTGGATAATTGGATTTTCCTCGCATCCGCAGCTTAGTCACCCAGCGCCAAGAGTCCGCTGTCGGCCGCCCCCATGAGATCATCGATGTTCAATTCCATGGAAAATCGAGTTCTTATCATTTCCGATATATTTACTAATCCTAATAAAACAGATTTGAAACCAGACTCAATTTCCCATTCCAACCTTTTCCGCGTCTTAGGTCACCTAATCATAACAAAACCAGAGAAAAGGAAAAAAAGAGAGAGAGAGAGCCGCCTATCAGCGTACAAGCCATTCAACACCAAACGAAAATGAATACTGACCCGCAGTACAAAATATCTCAGGTAACTGCTTGCACGTCACAAGATTACGTGAGTTTAGAAAGATTATAAAGAAAAAGAGCCCACCGGTTCACAACCAGCCGTCATAAGGAGAGCCTGAGGCACTAAGGAGCGGTAGAAGATTTCGATGGCTGCGCAGATCAAGAGAAGTGCGAGATTAGATCGGGTTAAATGAGAAATTTGGACCGACCAGGCCAAGACATGCAACAAAAACAGAGATAAAAGAAAAAAAAAGTGCGGTATGCACAATGTGTAGACGTAAGTGGCACTTTGCGGTTCTGTAGAACACATCGCAGGGCACTCAAGGGTTGAAGAGAGCGTCTTCATTCACATTATCCGGGTAGACGTAGAAGGCAAGTGCCAGAATGACATACCTAAGAACGAAGAACGAAGTCAGTTTGAATCAATCAAGATATTCAGAACAACCTTTAAGATGAGGGGGAAAGAGGGGCGATATGGAAGGTGCCACGACATACATTCCCAAACATAGCCCGCCCTCAAGGTAGTTGGACTTTCCGTCCTGGATCAGGAAGGTCACAACCAGGCCGGAGATGAAGAAGGCAACGGTTTCGAAAATATGGAAATGAAGGGTCATCTCTATGTTCATGATCCAGCCTAGGATTACAAGGAACGGAGTCACGAAAAGGGCAATCTGCAGACTGCTCCCGACGGCGACCCCAATGGCAAGATCCATCTTGCCTTTCCAAGCAACGACCACGGCCGTGACATGCTCCGCAGCGTTTCCAACGATAGGGATAAGGATCAGACCGATGAAGGTTCGACTCATGCCCGTCTTTTCCACGATACTATCGATGCTACCCACAAGATAGTCCGCACAGATGGCCACAAGAATTGTCACAATGATCAAAGCTACTGTAGCAGCCCACGGACTGAGAAGGCGCTCTTCTTCAGCCTCCTCCGAATCCTGACCTTGATTTTCTGCATCGTTGTCGGGGTTGGCTTCCTCGAAGAGTTCCGCGTGGGTCTTTAGTTGGAAGTAAAGATACATGACGTAAAGAATCAGAAGGATGATGGCTGTCCCGTGAGACAGGATGAGGATATTTTTTTGAGTATCCTTCGAGTTTGTGGACGACGAAAGGGAGGCGTAAAGCGTTGCGGGGATAATGAGGGAAGCCGATGCAACCGTCATGAGAGAAGACATCGTCGACGCAACTGTGCTATTGAAGGTTTGCTCGGAGTACCGAAGACCGCCAACAAAAAAGCAGCAGCCGAGCACAAGTAGAATGTTGGATAGGATACTACCAAGCATGCTAGCCTGAACCACGCGGATCTGTTTATCTTTGAGGGCAATGATACTGACCTAGAGGTTGTCCAAATGGTCAGCTGAACGCCCAACCATGCAGCGAAGGAGGGAAGAAGAGTACATACAATTAGCTCTACCGCGTTACCGAACGTGGCATTCATCAGTCCACCCAAAGCCTGGCCCATAGTAGCTGCCAGCTCTTCGGTCGCAAAGCTCAGCAGGGAAGCAAGCGGAATGATGGCCATGAAGTTGAGGGCGAAAATCACGGTACTGTCCCAATGAAGGGCACCAGCGATGATACCCAGGGGGACGAAAACGAGGAGCAAGTTGACATAGTCTCGAACGAGGGTCGACCATGTCAAGTGAACTGCTTGCGCCGGCCAGTAACTCCAATGGCGGCGATGTTTGTGTCGGGGACGGAGTCCTGAGTTGGCTCGATTGATATCGCTGATCAAAGCATCTCTTTCATTGGGCTCCGAAGAACCATTTCCCGACAGCCCCGTCATTGTCCGTCTAGACCCCCAGCTATAACTTCGGAAATTAGAGCGAAAATTCTTCGACGCTATACGGAATGACCGCGAGAATTAGCCTCTTCTCTTCTCTTCCTCCTTCACAGTGCAGACAACTAGAATAGCCGTGAGAAAGCTGCAATGAGGGCTACACCCCAGAAAAGGCGTCGAAGATAGAAAGATAAATTTATACAAAAACCATTTGCAAATTCAACGCAATAGGCCAATGGGGGAGGGTGGGCAAAAGGGTCAATAGTGGGAAGCAGCGCAAGACTAAGGGAAGGTAAATGATTAAGGAGAGGAAGGAGTAAAACCAACCAACTGTACCTCAGGAGGCCCAGAAAGAAGAAGAGCAAAAAAGGTGACGGTATGGAGTAGTCAAAAGAAGGAATTATGAGTGGGTGAGGGAAAAGAAAACCAAAGAGAGAAGAAAGTAATGGTGATGGGAATGGAGAAAGGAAGATCTCTAGCACGTACACATCGGGAAGGACGGTGGCGTAGGTGTGACAATTTGGAACCACAATCAGCACTTGTCGAGCAAATGATTGACGCCGCCGGTAAATAAGATCAACGGGGGTCTTTCAAGTCTTGGACTCTTGAGACGGGACCAGAGGAAGGATCAATTGGCGAACTAATCTGGAGTGGAGGCGTGGATTGGGGGGGGGGGGGGGAGTGTGATGGTGTGGCTTGTCGGGTAGAGAAAGTATCTTTGATCTTTAATGATTTTTTTTTCTTTTTCTTTTTCTTTTCCCGAAGCAAGTTAGCAGATCAGGAGGAGGGGAAATGAACGGCGGGCACAAGCCACGTATTCCGCGCTCTCAATTCTGTCGCTTGTCGCTTGTCGCAAATGGCAAATGGATCAAGAGTGGCTCGAGTTGGACAAGATTCCGGTCATTCCAGGGATCCTTCTGTTACAGAATGGTTAGTCTAGCGCACCAGACAGGACTAATGGGGGGGGCCGCATTAGTGGAGTATACATTTTCTGAGCCTGAAAATGTAGAGCAAGAGAATTGGGCTTATTGGTTCCAACCTTTGCGAGGGGGGGGGGGGGGGGGGAGAGATAGAATAGCGCCGAGAGCACAGCCTCAGATTTAATCATTCAACGTTCAGGGATGAGCAAGCAAGTGCATAAGAGCGAGAGTCCCTGGTACAGGCTAAGACTTTGACCAAGTCTGGGCAAGAGACCGGGGGAGTGGTTGCTTTTTATCTGGAATTTGGACGTGCAACGCCAGCTTATGGCCGAATGGTGACGTTGACGGGATTGACCACGGCGGTCGGAGCAATAGCAGAGGAAGAGAAAGGATGATGCCCAACAGAGATGCAGCCAAAACAATTCAACGCTGGCCACGCATCAAAGACAATACGACGGCCAATGATTCAAGGGCCGAGTTACCTGGGAGTTAGCGAGCTGGCATCAACGAATTCCGGAAAACGTAAGAAATGAATAATAATAAAAGGGCTGGTCGCGGGCGGTCGGAGGAGTAGCTTGCTTGCTCCGTCGGGACTAGTGGCTGGCTGTATCGGGAATGGTCGCGTCTCAAAGGGGAAGGATGCAAACCTTCCCCTTCAGGCCATTCCCGACTGAGACGAGTCTGGCTCCACCGGACGTTTCTTTTTGGCTTGACTATGCAGATGTCTCATGTCTCTTGACTCTGGTCTCATGTCTGATGTCTCACGTCTGGTGTATGGAGGCGCTACGGAGTATACAAGGGGTTCCTACTCCTATATAGACATGGTATGTAGAAACTACTCCTTATGAATTAAATCCTCCCTTTCGACCAATTCCCCCCTCTTCCGTACCACCACCCTCGAAAACTCAAACTCAAAGCGAGATCGCAGATGACGAGTTCCCCGCCAAGGTTGGCACTGCCACAATGGCGTCCCCACTTGCCTGCATGAGACATTTTGCAGTTGCCAGTTGAACCACTGAAACCGTCCGATGCTGACTGGACCGGCGCCACAGTCAAATTAATATTATCAAATAACTCCGACCTGTTCCTCCCGGGCGGTGTAAACTGTAAGGGTCGGGTGTAGATAAATCAGAGATGAGTGATGACCCTCAGCAATCTAGATATCTACGGAGTAGTTGTGGCGCATTCACTGCCCCGTACGATGTCAGTGCTTCAAGCCTTCCTCCTTCCGCATCTCCACTGGAGATTCACCAGCCTCACCTCCGGTCCTGCGATCGACACGTGCTGCATCCGCGCACAGACGGTCCAGATGGCCTATGACATGTCCGATGCATCTACTTCAACCGTTTCAACGGCTAAGTCCTGTCCAGTGACTTAGGGAACTCCAATCACAGCATGCAAATGACAGTGAATCTTCAAATCAAGTGATTCCAAGAGGTATAAACATATATAACACATCAAATCAGCAAGCACGTCACTGGAGCTTCTAGCACTCGAGAGTATATCTGCAACACTGTTCACGCATTCTACAAAAGCATAAACAAACATATCCTATTCTCCACTAACCAATACTAACCTTGGGAAATTTCCTCCGCTCATGCCCCGCCGAGTCCTGGTACATGGTTAGTTTCGATCACCACCCATCCATCGGATGGTCCGCACAAAAGGGTGTAACGTACCTGCGGCGTAAGCCAAATACCATGTCCGAGTAGCTCCCCCGTCAATCCAGCTGTAGTCGAAGTTGGAGTCGGCGAAGAACTTCCACGACGCTACCGGGTCGATTATGGCGAGGTTCGCGTACAAAACTCCCTTCCAACCCGCCTGCACCTTCTCGGCAGGCGTGCTGGCACTGCTGGCGAACATCGCATTCCACTCCTCCTGAACAAAGTTCTGGCGTCGGACAAAGGCGGACGATGGCAGAAGAGGAAGCATGTGGATCCTATAGCATACACCCGTCAGTCGTTCAGTCGTCGACACAAGGCAGGGGGTCAAAAGAAGGCCAGCATACCCTTGAATATATTCGAGATTGGCGCCAAAGTAGGTGGTGTGGTCAACCTTGTTTTCGAATAGCTTTGGCGGTGTCAGTTTTCGACCCTTGGTAGAAAATAGAGGTCTCTGTGACTTACAATTCCTGTCACCTTGTTTGGAACAAAGCTCTCGGGGTGGTTTTTGTTGTCGCTTTCCAAAAGGAAATAGTTGTGGAGCGTCCGCCGAAGGATGCCGAGCATGAGATTCCCTCTGGCCTCCATACTCGCATCCCCGATGGTCTTGCCCCAAACCTTGAGGGAATAGGCGAACATGGCGTCCTCCGATGTCGACTCCTCATCCTTGCCGTCAAAGGACTCGAACAGACCTTTGGCCCAGGAATGGCCGTGGAACCAGTCAAACCCACGGGAAAATGGGAAATACGCATCATTTGCGGCAGAGTTTCCGGCGTCTCGGACCAGCACGTTGACCCACTCTTTGTTCGCAGGGAGCCAAGTTGGATCAAGCGTCCCAATGATTGCAGCAGCGTGGATGAAGTATCCGTAATGAAAGTGGTGATCGTTGTACAACGTGTTGCCAAAATCCGCGCCTGTATCGCCTCCATCGTAGCTGGCCGAGGACACCACCCCTTTCCAGACGTTGTCATAAACCAGAGGATATTGCTGTTTGTTGTTCACAAACCGAGCAAAGGCGTCCTTGAGCGCCTTGAAGGCCGAGTCCGCAAGCTGCGGGTTACCGCCCAGCTTGTTCACGGTATACACAAGAGTAGCAAACTTGCTAAGCGCTTTCCCGCTGAAGTACATACTGTTCAAATCGCTTTCTTTGCCAACATCTTGTTCCAGCTCGGTCGGTGCCGCATCCAAAATCACTTTCTGGGCAGCCGCGGAGAGCTTGTCAACACTGCCCTGGGAGGTGGACCAAGGGGCAAATCCCATGCCAACGGGTAGGTCGGGTTCGTTCATGGTCCAGATCTCTCCGATCACCGCTGTGGCCTGGCCCTTCGTTGTTGTACGAATGGTAATGTTCGTCACTCGTCCTTTGGTGCTACTGTCAAACGATTCTATGTGGTGCGGCAAAGCAAACATTAACAAGGGGGTGCTCTGGACATCCTTGCCAGCCTTGGCCCAAGCCAAGTTATAGGTGCCGGTTTTGTCAGAAACGGCCCCGGATACTGCGCCCTCTAGGGCGTAGACACCGGACGAGTTGTCAAAGAACTTTTCCCCAGATGCACCCGCCGGGTTCTTGGCTACTTGAATTGTACCAGACCATCCAGCCGGCCCGCGCAGGCTGGTGCTCGATTCCAAACGGAGATCGGGGTCTTTTCCGTCCTGCGGAATGACATAGATGAGCCATGTTGCTTGGTCGGCCAAGGTTGCCGTATATTTATAGATGCCGGACTTCGGTGATCCGGCAGACACAACCTTGTCGAAATGAACGCCACTTTGAACCACTGGCTGGAGACCCGAGTAGATTCCGGTCACGAACCCCATGCCCTGCACGACGGGGACAGTGATGTTTTGAGCCGATCCACTCTGTGGGCGCAAGACTGCATTGGCCGAGAATGGCAATGGGTTCTCCGTTGTCAGTACTGTCGATGCGTTCAACTCTGACGCTGATAAAATGATCGACTGGATTCCAATCGGGTTCACGTAGTACGAGACTGGGTTGCCGGGAATGTGGTTGTTGGTCGGGCCCAATGCCATTACGTTACTTTCCACGTGAGAGACGGCTATGCCATAGCTTTGCAAGTTTCCAGTTCCTTTTGACCAGGACACCGCATATGGATGGGTAAAAGTCGCGTTGCTTTGGGTTCCTAAAAACAGCCCACTGTAGAACTTATTGGTTTCGATAGGAACCGTCGAGTTCACCTAATGTCGTTAGGGTCAGGCCAGGAAATGATGACTCAATAAGGGAAACGTACGATTCCCTTCCTGGGGACAGGATGGTCATTTCTAGACTTGATCGTGTTGGGAACAGGACCAGTAGCCACTGGAATGAAAACATCCTGATTGTCAGCCATGGGGGTAGCGGGACCTGGAACCAACATCTGTCAGACTCATCACAATATGTGCGTGCTTAAAGGACTTACCTTGTATAGATGGAGACGATTTCGGTGTGGACGACGGAGACGAGGGTGCTGCCGGAGTTGATACGATTGGGGTCGAAGGCTGTTCAAGTTGATTTGCAGGACTTGAACTGGCAATTGAGCTCAAACTTGTTGGAGCCGGGCTTTGAACAAGTGGCTGATCACTCGAACTGGGTTCTGGTTTTGCAGCTGTGATGGAAGGCTCACTCGTAGGAGCTTGCTCCGGGCTGCTGTCCGGTTTCGGGTTTGACGTAGGCCGTATCGGAGTCGCTGATGTTGGAATCACCGCCGGAGTCGTAAGCGGCTGAGTATGTTGAGAAGTTGGCAAAGCGGCTGGTGTCGTTGCAGGGACGTTGACAGGCCCTTCGGGTTCTGCCGTGCTTGCGCCCGCTCCTGGGAGAAGCCAGCCAAGCAACGAGTCTGGGTGTTCTAAGACGTCGAGAAGATTATCCAATCCAAGGTCTCCCTTCAGAGGACCCTTCGTAGGCTTTTGCAGTAAATGACCTTCACGCTCGAGGCTTGTAGGGTAGAACTAAACAGCGTTAAACCCCACCAAGGCAGTATAGGGTGCTCAGAGTTCTTACACCTTGTGTTTGAGGAGCAGCTACTCTAGCTTCAGCTGGTGGATACTGAGTTTTGAATGCAGGCACTAGCTTTGCAGCTGTGGGAGCCGGCTTTACTTGTTCTGCAGCAAGTAGCCATATTAGCACGAGAGAAGATCGCCATGTGGGTTTGATTTCCATGTTTAAGTGTCGGATGGAAATTGTGATCCAATCGACAATTGTAAGAATAGCACAGATACAAGTGGATAAACCGGAATTGACGGTGACAAGGAATGGACAGAAGCTCGATAAGCCTCCCAAAAGAAAAAATCCCAAGAACGATGGTAAAGAAAGGAACAATCACAATCCTGAGGCTTGTGCAGGGTAAAATCAAGAGATGTTCACACCATGCATGTAGCCCGGTTTCGCACACGAGCAAGCCGAAGGAAGGACGCACAAGGTAGAGAGGAGAGAAGTAGAGAGACATCGCTGAAACGGAGTTTGTCGTCGCGCTTTTTTATAAAAAGAACCCGACTCACCAATATCGAGTATAGAGAGATTCCAGTCGCGACTGGCAAGAATTTGGTCCTGCGCGGTTCCACTACTGCGCGTCAGAATACCAGATGACACCGATTCCTGCAGCGGGCTGGCCAGGAGGTAACACAGGGGAAAATGTCGATCTATCCGGTCGTCAGTATCTGAGCCAGGCCCTGCAACATAACAAACAGCCGTGGTGGGTACCCAAAAGGGTAAAACAATGCAGGGTCGATGGTGGTTCGGAATGCTCCTAAACTCAGACCACCCGCGGCGGTGACTAGTTCGCCCGCCTATCGGCCCCCCCACCACACGGGCATATGCATCCTGTAGCCCAGCCGAGTCGATGACTTACCGAGTGACTAGTTGGGTCAAATCGTCTGACGGACAATGCTTGTATGTCGGACAGATGATGAGGCTGGTTTGGTAGCAATGCAATGTTGATCGTTCGAGGATCTGGATTCCTGGAAAAGTCAAGGTGGTCCGTCGGGAGCGAAGGATGTGGAGCAACGCAGGCAACTAAATAATCAAATCGCTTGCTGTCGATCAGGAACACACGTGAGACTCATCTCCCACTCTATATAGGTCTCGATTGAGTTGATTCCCAGATGATCTGCGAGAATTGGGTTTAGAAGCACTGCTCCCTGTTGGCGACCTTCTCATGCTTTCGAGGGAGCTCTAACAGAGGAGCATCTAGAATCGAAGGATTCAGGTACTTTAGGGTTGGCATTCCATCACCCGCTATCACAATGCGACCTAAGGACGCCCGAGCCGACGCCGCCGAACGAGGATGAAGATCTGTGGAGGCCATGTGGTCGGGATGGAAGGTGGATGAGGAACGGAGTGACGTCCGTGGCGGCTGACAAGACGGCCATCCCCAGGCAGTCAGGCACCGGCCCAGGTCCAGTGATCTGGTCACTTCGCTACTACGGTGTGCGAGTCACAGATCGAGTATAAATCTCTAATTAAGCATCACAATAACCTTTTTTGATGGTATCATCTCAACCGAGGACCGTCACACGATCCAAATCTATAAACATGATGGGCATGAAACACAGAAACTAAGAGAACGCAGTAAAAGATCAGCACCCCATGGCATCGCTTGACTTCGTTTCTTGCCAGTCGCAAATGCCAATATTTTAGTTGCGATCAACAGACCGAGCAAGATCATATCGTGGGCTTCTCCATCGGCTTGATGACGCCCTGCTTGATCATCACGCGAGGCTTGGTTGCACCTTGGAAAGTCTCCTTGGTAGACCACTCGGGGCCGATAGGCAGACGCAGCGATCTCTCGTACTGCTGCCGAGTCTCGAAGGGGTGAGGAAGTTGAGTTGCCAAGTACTTCTTGTTCTAGAGCATTGAAGACAGCCGGGTTAGTATCGGGTGATCGAGTACAGGGGAACGGAGAAATATGTCAAGCTGGGATCATCCTTACCTTCTGGATTCGTTTCTCGTTAATAATGACACGAGATAGTTTGGCATCCTTTCGGTTTTCGGGCTTCACACCCTCGACAGTGGTGATCGAACGCTTCTGGCGCTTTTGCTGTTTCTTGCTCACGCCATCGCCCGCCCAGCTTCCCCAGCCGGGCATGGTATTGTCAATCACCTGGTCGCCTTCATCCTTGATCGTGTCCATCTTCTCGTCCTCGAAGTCTTGTACAACCTCATCCCCAGCGAATGCTCTCTTCACGAGATCATGGTTCTTGAGGAGCACGGGGACACTTTCCTCGTCGCTGTCGTTGTCTTCGTCCGCTTGTTGGCTCTTAGGGGCAGCGGCCGCCGTCTTTTGGTTCTTGGAAGAACTCTTGGGTCCTGAGTTCTTGGGTTGGGCATCATTCACCGCGATGTCAACGGTTTGCTGCGAGTCATTCGCCGTTGTGCGACGGTTGTTTCGATTCGTCTGGACCAGCCATGGATTTTCCTCCGCATCGTCTTCTTCCTTTTGCTCCGAAAGACCACCTGCGGGACGACCGCGGGACTTGTTTTCGGAACGAGCCGGTTTCTTCTTGTCGGGACGATCAACAACGATATCGACGTCCTCATCGGCGCCTTGTCTGCGGGCCTCTTCGTCGTCGGAACCCGGGGCCTCTTCAAATTCGTTGCGGTTAAGCTGTTTTATATTACTTCCCTTGGCCGACTTGTTGATTTCTGACTGGCCAAACTTGCGCCGACCGACTTCAGACTCAGCTTCTGACTGGGACTCCTCTCCGTGAAGCTGCCGGTTGAGCTGCCGGACTTCAGCATCGTTCTGGGCCTTGCGAGCGGCCTCGGCATTCTGCATGAATTTCATGGAGAACAAGTTGGCATGGGGGCCCTTGGTCTCAAGCTCGGCATCTTCAGCACCTTCCAGCTCTTTCAACTTTTGGTGGATTTTGCGCTTTTCCTTCTCGGCGCCAGCCTCCTCATCCCAAGGATCGTCGTCGTCCTCGGATTCCGAGCTCGATGACCCGAGATAGTCCTCGTCGCCGTTGGTAACACGCTTGCCTTCGATTCTCTTGCGCAGCTCTTCCTCTTTTTGCGCGAGGTCGGCTGCACCAAGTCGGGCATCCTCATCCCACGCCGTCCGTCCGGTCTGTTTCAGACTCTTGGCCCATTTGCTCTCTTTATGCTTCGAGCCCATTCTAGCCTCGGCTCTCCGGCGGTCGTTCGCCTCCTTATCCTGTTCATCCATATCGACCCCAGCTTCAAGAAGAGCCTGCCGTTCCTGCTGCTCCAGCTTCTCGCGCTCCTTCCGGTGCACGCGACGGTACGATTTGCTTTTGATTTTCTTGATGCGCTTTGCCCGCACCTCTTCTCTGAACAGCAGATCACGTCGCTTACGCAGCTCCGCCCGACGAGCGCGAATTTCCTCAATGGGCAATTTCCGGGCTTGTAGCTCTTCGAATTCTTGCATCTGTTTCTCGCCATCTTTCTCGTTGTTTTCAGCAAGACCACTCTCCACAAGGATATTCTGGATGGTGCTCTCGAGATCGTTGCGAGGTTGGGTAGGGCCCATGCGATGGACCTGCTGACCCTCGGGGTCGGGAAGGGGAAACATTAAGTGCTCGGCTCGTCGGTTTGCCTTAACTGTGTCCAGCCAGCGATCCAATGTTTCTTTGCTTTTCTCGTAGGCCGCTTCACGGTCCAGCCGGTCCTGTTGGCGCTTGGGAAGAGGGGCATCCAATTTTCCCGGGATGCCGGATGACGGCTTTTTAGACGAGGCTTCAGAGTCCACATGCTTCAGAGAGTTCTTCAGGCGGGAATCCGTAATTGATGGCAGAAGGTCGGCAACGGTGAGTTTCTTAGTAGACGTCAACCCAAACTCGGTCGGATTAGCATGTTCTTGTCCGCCAAAGGTCTTTTTGGTGGACTTTTTGGTAGATTCCGGTTCCATCGAGTTCACAAAGTTCTGTAGTTTTGAGAGTCCATGCTCATCGTCGCCGTTCATGTCGTCATCGGACATGGACAGTTCACTTTCCTCGTCGGAATCGCTGGCTTCCTCGCTTTCGGAGTCGGCTTCGTCCGAGTCTTCTCCTGCAGCGGCCTTCTTTGCCTTGGCTGCCGCCGCAGCTTCCTCTTCCTCTTCAGCCACGTTCATGTCCCAGGCGGTAGTCAGATCGATGGCATCTTCTCCGAGGTCATCCTCGTCTTCCTCCTCGTCTTCCTCTTCTTCTGACTCTTCTGTGTCCTCGGACAACGTAACTTTACGGGCGCGCTTCTTCGTCTCCGCGGTTTTCTTCTTTGGCTGGATTTGGTTTTTTGAGCTCCCGCGGAAAGTAAAACCCTCGAATCTTTCCTCATCGCTAGAACCCATGGCTTCGTCACTGTCCAAATCACTGTCGTTGTCACTGTCAACCTCTCCTATCCTCCAACGGTGTCCTTCGCCGTCACTGCCGGCATTCTCATCGAACTCGCCGCCTTCGTCGCGAGTGCGACGGCGCTTGTTATCGGGTCCATCGGAGTCGTCGTCCATATCATCCTGGCCGCCGGAGTGTCGCTTGCGCTTGATCAAATCATCGTCGTTGCCTAGTCGATTCCGTCGGATTTTCGGTTTATAGGGAAGTTCACTTTCGGCGATAGCAAAGGCATCCAGGGCCTGGCGGCTCTTTCTCTTCGGCTGTTGCTTCTTGAAGGACTGGTCCTTAGGGCCGCGCAACTGGGTTTGCCTGCGAGGCATGGTTGCGGGCGTTCTCTCTCAAACAGATTCAATCAGAGAGTAATTATTTGAATGATGGAGTGTGATCGGATGTTCCAGCAGCGCCAGTCGACGCTCCGTTTTTTTGTTAGTCTTGACGGGCAAAAAAAAAAAAAAGAAAGGGAAGAATCTTGGCGGAGCGCGGAGCTCACTAGCGCCGCCCGCCTTTTTCAGATCTTTCTTCCGACCTCCGAAACTCTTGTGGAATCCCATAGTCAAGTCCTCCGCAACGCGGCCGAGTGCGTCCTCTGGAATTAATCGCACCTTCAAGCCCCTCGTCACGATGTTCAAGCCTTCGCAACCGATGATGGCGCGTTTGCGCCTGACCACCAAGCAGGTCAACGGCGGTTATTATAAGGGAAACCGGACCGGCTCCATGGGTTACTTCGCAAAGAACGGCACCTACGTGATTGACTGGAAGAAAGTCCGCACTTATGCGGTTCCGGAGAACCTGGATGAGTTCAAGGTACGATACCGATCGAATAGTCGGGACTTTTGAGAGGCATAAAGATTGAAAACTGACGTGTACTTGACAGCTTACCCCGTTTGTGACGAAACGCATGGCCCCGACTAAGGGCAAATACACCAAGGATCTAGAACGCAATGGCACGATAATTGCTGCGCAAAAGCCCTTCGACGGAAAGGAATATTTGGACATGTGGGCATCCGACAACGGCCCTGAGGTTCTTGAGCAGGAGCGACTTGAACAAGAACAAGCGACAAGTGAAACCGTCTCAACCCGGCAATAAACGACTCAAAGATTTTGTGGATGGATGGGGGGGAATCGACTGCGAGAACTGAGGCCAGAACAGCAGCCCTCTAGGTTTGCGCCATGACCCTTCATACCCTGGAACATACCCTGGAAGAGGTGCGCGTCTCCGCGCTTCCATCGGCTCGTCTCGCAGCCATCGTTTGTATGATATGTATATTATATGTCCGGATAAGGTGGCTCAACTGGACATATTCGTGTAGGAGCTATGACCTCCGACTTTTGTGTCACCGGGAGATTCTGATCTGTTTATTGGGTCCTGGCGTCTTTTTTGGTTCTAGCATTTCAGGAACTTTTTCTCTATTTTTTTTTTTTTTACTTTTTCTTTTTGACCTTAGATCTACCCTACTATGGGAATAGAGGTTTCGGATACCAGAAGGAACAATTGACTGGGCTGATGATCGGTCAAATCTAGAGTGTCTATGCTCATGACAAGTAGTTGAAATCTAAGTAAACAGACTATAAATATATCCACGTGAAGAGTGAAACCCAACCAAATCACCCAGAACATGTTTATACTGTGATGACAGCCAATGGAGCAATTTCACCTCAAAAGGATTGCAAACCGAATGTCAACTGAATAATACCAAACACTGGATCATTCGATCTTCTTCTCACCTCATCCATGTGGCGTCTTGTGCGTGGCAATAACTTTCTGGGCGGGCTGTTCCGTCGGCCCTGCGTGGTAAAGTGCGTGTACCGAAGTGTAGAAGCTGGCCGGAAGCTCAGCGATCGATCGTCAATCCCGTCATGGCCCAAAAACCTCCCTCATCTTAAACCCAACGCTTACGAACCCGAAGTGCTGCCCATCCTTACGTTGCGGCATGGAGACACTGCCATCCTACTTCTTCCTTTCAGAAGTGCCCTTATCAATCCATGAATAAGGGGTTTCCTCATCCCAACCGACCTCTGAATCCTCTCCGCGCATCGAACCGAAAGCTATGTTCCAATCATTCACGGGTAACTCCCGCCGTCCCCGGCAAGTTAATCTCGGAGCTCGCAATAACAACCCGTTCGCCGCAACTCCCTCCGGTCGACAGAATCCCCATGCTTCCGGCCCGCAGAACACCCTAGCCATTGTGCAGCAAGAGCGACTTCTCAGACAACAGGAAAGGGAACGACTGGGCGCAAGTCGAGTGATCCAGCGGACATGGCGGGGTTATCGGAGCAGGAAGATAACGCGAGGGAGATGGCGATCAGAGTGGGATGCAGCTGAGGCACAGAGGATCCAAACTGCTCCTCGCTTCGAAGAGCTGGCAAAGAGTTCGGATGGTGTCATGCCACCCCCTATTGCATACGAAACGGCGGCAGATTGCTGGGCACAGCTGCGACTACTGGCTCAGTTCCTGGAGCCGTGGAATAGCAGCGATATTGTTCGTTTGGTGGTATTCTCGAGGTCTTTCCAAAAGACATGGAAAGAGCTGCCGACCATTGCCACTGAAGGAGAATGGATGACTCTGCTGAAGCGTCTGGCACGGCTGACCCTGCGCATGCTTCACGCAGCTCCTTCGTCGACGATGCCGGCGTTTGCCATGCGCCCTTTGCTTGAGCTGCTTGGGTTCCTCACGGGCTTAATACCCAAAGAGGTGGCACGAACCGCCCGAGAATACTACGCTGTTATGGGCCACCTCACCAGGAATATCAAAGTCATCTCCGGCAGATTCGCTGTGTCCACTGAGGACCTGGTTCAAAGTGTGCTGGCACTGTTGCGACCGATTACGTCGGAGACCCTCACGGCATATGAATGGTTTGCCAGGAGCTACCTGACCATCCCCGATTTGACTGCCCATCTCAGGTCACTGGATGACTTGGCAAATAACATCAATTATAAACTGCTTACGTCTGCGTTGGGTCCTCTACAGTCGCAGTTCAGAGAGCGGCCCCAGGGCTCGGACGATGTAGAGTCCCGCCTCTGGCTGCTTGCTTACTTCATTTTCTTCCACCGATATGCTCTGGGCGGCCATGCCGGACTTCAAGCCTCAGAGCCCGGCTTTGTCCAGGTTGTCTCCGAATTGTTGAATTCCACGGCTGTGTATATCTCGCGGCGACTGGACTTTGATGACGCTCCTGAGCTGGAAGACACGTCCCAGAGAACTCCCTTGCACCCATTTGTCAAGGATCAACTTGTCAGTCTTATCAACCAGGCGGGTATCACTGGTCTCCTTTCGCAGCTTCAGTCTACGCACTTGTCGCAGGGTGATCTTGCCGATGTGCAGTCGGACGCTTCGCGGGAGGCCAAAATCCTGGCTACGTATGCTTTAACCCTTCTGCGAGTGTTCCCCCGGCGCGGCGACGATATCCGTATGTGGTTGTACCTAGGGTCGGCCAATTCGAGTGATCAAACCGGTGAACTTTCGGGATCGCGAATCCCCGCTATCAAATACTTCTGGCATGCATCTCGGTCTAGTAGAATTTTTGCAGCTATCTGCCAAGACTCGACAAAGGTTCTGTCTCTGCTGAAGCCTGCTGCGGAGTCGACCGATTCTAGGCTGTCGGCCCTCTCTCAGAACGAGAGAGACGAGGAATGGACGATCATCCTGCTTTTCCTCGAGCTTTATACGTTTGTTCTGAAAGTAATGGACGACGAAGAATTCTTTTCGAGCGAGTCGTCGTTCACTGCGTCGTCGAACACGCGCGTGTCCTGGACTAAGGAGAGTGCCCTACCACTGAACGATATTAAAGATATGACGGTGTTCCTCAAGAATCTCGCTTTCACCTTGTACTGGAACTCGGCAGACTTGAATGAACAGCAGCCCACCCAGGAACCTGGTAGCATTCGCAATTACTTCAGCTCTTTAACTCCACCCTCCGATTCCATCACAAGTGTCAGGGATCTAGAGATGAAGAACAAAGAAAAGGGCCTGGCCGGAGTGACAGGTATTCCGCTCGATTATTTCAAGGGTCTCGTTACGGGTCTATTGAGAATGATTCATGAGCGCGATTCGCGGCGGAAATTCCTTCCCGACGGGCATTGGCTGATGACGAATCGCTTTGATATGGAGGGCTTCATCCCCGCTGTCGTTGCAGAAGAAGAGAACCGACACCAACTCCAGGACGAGGATGACGATGACGAGCAGGACGACTTAATGGGCGATTCCTACTACGAGCCTTCACCGGGCCTAATCGGTACCGGTCGTGCCCAGCAAACTCGCCGAATCGAAGCCCTGCGACGGCGGCAGCAGCAGGCTGCTCGGAGAAAGCAGCTGGAGGCCGTAGCCCCGAGACTGGAGATTTTGCGGAACATGCCGTTCTTTATCCCTTTCACCACCCGCGTTCAAATATTCCGAGAATTCATCTTCAGGGATCAAATGCGCAGACGGCAAGGATTCATTGATCCGGACTCATGGCGCATGTCCGTGGCCCACGCGTCCATGGGACGCATGATCGACGGGCATCCGGCTGTGCAGGATATCTTGGGTCGACATCATGCGAACATCCGACGCGAGAGCGTATTTGACGACGCCTTTGACCAATTTTACGAACTGGGGGAGGGTTTGAAGGAGCCCATTCAGATTACGTTCATCGACAAATTCAACACGGCCGAGGCCGGAATTGACGGCGGCGGCGTGACGAAAGAGTTCCTCACCAGCGTGACCAACGAGGCTTTCAAATCCACGAGTGCACTCACTCTTTTTGAAGAGAATGATCAACACCTACTCTACCCCAATCCAGCCGCCGTTGAGCAACGCCGGGAATTCCTGAAACGGTCCGGCTTCGTCGAGAACAGTCCGGAATGGAGTGAGCAGGTTCGTGACTTGCTTCGACGGTATGAATTTTTAGGGCGAGTCATCGGGAAGTGTCTCTACGAGGGCATCCTGGTAGATGTCAATTTTGCGCCGTTCTTCCTACTGAAATGGGCCCTGACCGGCGGCACGGGATCGGCACAGAGGGAAACCGCCTACCGCGCCAACCTCAACGACCTGAAAGACCTGGACCAGGGACTTTACCAGGGATTGGTAAGTAAAACGCGAGATCAGCTTCTCGTTGAGCGGAGCAGGACTGAGTGGCTGACTGGCACTGGGAATTTAGCTGCAATTGAAGAATTACCCCGGCGATGTGGAGGACTTCTCCCTGGACTTCACGGTTAGCGACACGATTTCCCTCCCCGATTCGACCAGTCGCACCATCACGAGAGATCTGAAAAGCCACGGATCCGACATTCCTGTGACGAACCAGAACCGACTTGTGTATA
Organism: Aspergillus sp. S1802E; assembly: GCA_023627535.1. Lineage (NCBI taxonomy): Eukaryota > Fungi > Ascomycota > Eurotiomycetes > Eurotiales > Aspergillaceae > Aspergillus > Aspergillus sp. S1802E. The sequence goes on from JAMAHN010000056.1 coordinate 83,221, forward strand.
TTTCCTACATCGCACGGTACCGCCTTCAGGTGCAACCGGCTCTCCAAACAAACGCCTTCCTTCAAGGTTTGGGTCAGGTCATCCAGCCCTCGTGGCTGTCCATGTTCAACCAGGCGGAACTCCAGACGCTGGTTAGCGGCGAGTCGGGCGACATCGACGTGTCGGACCTGCGACGGCATACGCTGTACGGGGGCGTATACGTGATCGGCGACGATAAGGAAGAGCACCCGACGATCAAGCTGTTCTGGGAAGTCATGGAGAAGATGAGCAACGAGGAACGACAGAAAGTGCTCCGTTTCGTGACCTCCACTCCGCGGGCGCCCTTGCTCGGTTTTGGCCATCTGAATCCGCGGTTCAGCATTCGAGACTCCAGCGAGGACCAAGAACGACTGCCTAGTACCAGCACCTGCGTGAATCTCCTCAAGCTTCCCCGTTATAGCAGCGCTACCGCACTACGGGAGAAGCTTCTCTACGCGGTCAACTCGGGGGCCGGATTTGATTTGAGTTGAAATTGATAGGATAGGCGAGAAGGACATTAATCGCACATAGAAAGTAGGTGGTGAAAGGGAGAGAGTAAATGATGCAGTCGAAAGAGCTGTAAGGTGAATGTCGATAGTATACCTACTCCATACTCCATGCTCCATAGTAGTACACCGTACCTTTATACAATGAGTACCTAATTACTCCCGTATGCCACGGACAGCGATAAGCCCTATCGACACCTGACTGCATCCCGTGATTTGCCGCTAAGAAAGCAGCAGCCCTAGTCCTGCTCGGGTCTAGTTCGAGTCCCTCCCCCAATCAGACCTTCGGAAAAATCAAAAAGCATGACCCAAAAAGAAAGAAAAAATTAAAATTCCTTTGACTTTTCCAGAAAAAAAAAGAAAAAAAAAAAAAAAAAAAAAGAGAGAGATTTTTTTTTTCTTCCGCCTCTTCTCTTTCCTTTCTTCTTTCCTTCTTTCTTTTTTCCTCCCCCTCCAAAACCCTTTCTGCTGCCTCTCCAGCACATCCTTTCTTCTTCCTATTCCTTTTCTACATCCTCTTTTTTCGAAAATTATCGAAAAAAATAACTAAAAAAAACCCGGAAAATCCAGAAAAAGAAACGTTGTCAAACCAAGTCTCCATACTTGATTTGACTCTTTCCCGCTTGTTGTGTGTGCGTGATTCCTAAGGTTTTTGTTTCTTTCGCTGCCCGCCTTTCTCTCCCCATCTCGAGGTGATCGTGATTGTTTGTCTTCGCTGTGCCGCGTTTCGTCCCTTGTAGATTCACTCGCTCTGTCATCTTGATGGTGTGATCTGGACTCGCACGTCGGTCGCGCTGTATTCACTTTCGATCGCTCTTCTTATTGCTTTGTCCCGCTTTGTGTGTTGGTGGTCGTGGGACAGTTGAGACATCCCTCATCTCTCCTTCGACCGTCTACCCAAGATTGCTTGGTGTCCTTGACTGTCTGTTTTACCTCCGAGGATTGACTGTGTCGTGATCTGAATCCACGAGTTCAGTAAAATCCTTTGGATCGAGCAAACGACTTTACTTCGACCCACTTTTCTTTTTTGCTATCTAGAGAGCCTTTCTATCCCACTCTGCACCGGTTGGAACCTCGTGCTAATTTCAGCCTGTCTGCAAACAGACCCAATAAAACTACAAAAACCCAAAGAAACCCCAAATCATCAAAATGTCTGCCGACGCTGCCACCACCCCCGTCGCCGACAACGCTGTCAACGGCACTCCCGAGGCCAGCACCACCCCTGCTGCAGCCCCCGAGGTCACCGCGGTTGAGAACTCCTCGGCCGCCCCCAGCACCTCTCAGCCTCACTCGGCTTCGCTCTATGTCGGTGAACTCGATCCCTCCGTGACCGAGGCCATGCTCTACGAGCTTTTCTCCTCCATTGGCCAGGTCGCTTCCATCCGTGTCTGCCGTGACGCCGTCACCAGACGCTCTCTGGGATATGCCTACGTCAACTACAACAACACTGCCGATGGTGAGCGTGCTCTGGAGGACCTGAACTACACCCTCATCAAGGGCAAGCCCTGCCGTATCATGTGGTCCCAGCGTGACCCCGCTCTGCGCAAGACTGGCCAGGGCAACGTCTTTATCAAGAACCTGGACAACGCCATCGACAACAAGGCCCTGCACGACACCTTTGCTGCCTTCGGCAACATTCTCAGCTGCAAGGTCGCTCAGGATGAGTTCGGTAACTCCAAGGGCTACGGTTTCGTGCACTACGAGACCGCCGAGGCTGCCAACAACGCCATCAAGCACGTTAACGGCATGCTTCTGAACGACAAGAAGGTCTTCGTCGGCCACCACATCTCCAAGAAGGACCGCCAGAGCAAGTTCGAGGAGATGAAGGCCAACTTCACCAACGTCTACATCAAGAACGTTGACCCCGAGGTCACCGACGACGAGTTCCGCAAGCTCTTCGAGGCTTTCGGTGAGATCACCTCGGCCACCCTTAGCCGGGACCAGGAGGGCAAGAGCCGTGGCTTCGGTTTCGTCAACTTCTCGACCCACGAAAGCGCGCAGGCCGCCGTCGAAGAGATGAACGATAAGGATGTCCGCAGCCAGAAGCTCTACGTGGGCCGTGCCCAGAAGAAGCACGAGCGTGAGGAGGAGCTGCGTAAGCAGTACGAGGCCGCCCGTCTGGAGAAGGCCTCCAAGTACCAGGGTGTCAACCTGTACGTGAAGAACCTCACAGACGACGTTGACGACGAGAAGCTGCGCGAGCTTTTCGCTCCCTACGGTACCATCACCTCCGCTAAGATCATGCGCGACACCAACCCCGAGCGCTCCTCTTCCCCCGAGTCCGAGAAGGAGAAGGAGAAGGACTCCAACAAGGAGAACGAGAAGACCGAGCCCGTCGAGGCTGAGAAGTCGGAGGAGAAGCCCAAGGAGTCCGCTGAGGACAGCGACAAGGAGAAGAAGGCCGAGAAGGGCGACAAGAAGCTGCTTGGCAAGAGCAAGGGCTTCGGTTTCGTTTGCTTCAGCAGCCCCGACGAGGCCTCCAAGGCTGTTACCGAGATGAACCAGCGCATGGTCAACGGCAAGCCCCTCTACGTTGCTCTGGCCCAGCGCAAGGATGTCCGCCGCAGCCAGCTCGAGGCCAGCATCCAGGCTCGCAACACCATCAGACAGCAGCAGGCTGCTGCTGCCGCCGGCATGCCCCAGCCCGTAAGTTTTTCTACATTTCTTTGTCTCGAGATTTTGTTGTTCACAGCTTGCTAATCACGTATACAGTACATGCAGCCCGCCGTTTTCTACGGTCCTGGCCAGCAGGGCTTTATCCCTGCCGGTGGTCAGCGCGGTGGTATGGCCTTCCCTCCCCAGCCCGGTATGGTGATGGCCGGCATCCCCGGTGGACGCCCCGGTCAGTACCCCGGTCCTTTCCCTGGCCAGCAGGGCGGACGCGGCATGGGTCCCAACCAGCAGATTCCCCCCAACTTCGCTCAGGGCATTCCCATGGGTATGCAGGGCCCCGGTGGCCTGCCTAACGGCATGGGTTACCCCCAGGCTATGGCTCAGGTTCAGTTCGGACGTGGCGGTGGTGGTCGCGGCCAGGTCCCTGGAATGCCTAACATGGGCCAGGGCATGCGCGGCCCCGGTTACGGCCAGGGTCGTGGCGGTGTGCCTCTCCAGCAGGGTCAGATGAGTGGCCGCCCCGGCCAGGGTGGTCGCGGACAGAACGCTTCTCAGCCCGCCGCTGGTCGTGGCGAGGAAGCCGCCGCCGGTGGTGTCAACAGCCAGACCCTCTCCGCCGCTCCCCCTGCCCAGCAGAAGCAGATGCTTGGCGAGGCTCTCTACCCCAAGATCCAGGCTCAGCAACCCGAGCTGGCTGGTAAGATTACTGGTATGCTTTTGGAGATGGATAACACTGAGCTTCTTAGCCTGTAAGTTTTTTACTCCCCTGTTCCTTCCTCTTTCACGTCGAATGAAGCACGTGCTGACAATTCTGTCCCTTTCCAGGCTTGAGGATGAGGAGGCTCTGCGCGCCAAGGTCGACGAGGCCTTGAGCGTCTATGACGAGTACATGAAGAACAAGGGTGAGGGCGAGCAGACCGGCGAGGCCGCCAAGCCCAAGGAGGCCGCCAAGGAGACCTCGACCGAAGAAAACAAGTCGTAAACGATGGGTCTGATGCCCGATGCACGGTAGATTTGTATCTGCCAAGGAGTTTTTTGATTCACTTTTTTTTGATGACCTACTTTTCCCATGGATCGAATTAACGATTTTTCTCTTATTTCCTCTCTTACCTCCTCCCCTCTATCTCCCTTATCTCTCTTTCTTTCCCTCCTGATATCCCTCGGTTCTCAAAAGTTTTGCTTGTTTTAGCGGTGTCACTTGCTTGTATCTTGTGAGCGACACTCGGTTTTCTGGATCTCCCTTTAACTTGTTTTACCTCTCCTTTGTACCGTGGAGATGGAAAAAATGAAATGAATGGAGAATCAGCGAACCATTGGGATCGGAGAAAAAGTTACTCGGATGTCATGGTGTTCTCTTTTCTTTTTCTTACCTTTTTCTCTTTTTCTTTTTTTTTTTTTTTTTTTTCTCTTTTCCAGATTTTATGTGACGAGGGGGGAAGTTGTGATGTCTTTTCTCTTCCTATCCCGCTATACGACCTACTCTCGTGCGGTGCTTATCTGACACGAGCGTAATTTAGACTTATGGCTTCCTCACGGGATCTTGATCGAGTTTTTCCAATCTACGTAGACGTTCAAAATAGTATGTAGTCTGATGTCCAGCATGAATTTCTACCCCGTATATGCACGCAGCCTCAAAAACTAGGATACTGCTGTCCAAACATATCCACCAAATTATCAAAGTTCGCTCCCTGCAACAAATCCGCCATACTCAGATCGAAATCCATCATCGAGGTTGCCGATCCGTCGGGAAAGAACAGCCGATCCTCGTAATCCTGATCCTGGTCTAGAGCCGTGCGATACGGATCCGATCCCAGTAGCCTCCCCGCTGCCTCGCCGCCATCACTATCCAGGCGACGGTTATCTAGGATGGGCTGGATGTCAGAAGACATGGTGGGCATGGCAGCTCCGATCTGAATATTATGGTTATTTTCACCGGTAGGAGCGGGAGATACCGATAGCTGTGCCTCGGGGCCGGTTCTGCTGGGATATTGACCATGCAGAGGGGAGTCGGTGGTCGATTCGACACGTCTTCGTTTTCGGCTTTCGGGGTCGATAATAGGTCCGGTTGTTGAGGGAGATCGTTCTCTTTGCCTTTGTGCTTGCCTTTCGTGGGGGAACCTTAGTTGGGATCCGGGAAGGTCTCTACGCAGAGAAGGAGTTCTGGCGGGTGTGGAGGTTGTAGATGGAGTTGTGAACTGGTGTTGGTGGTGGTGGATGTTGTGGGCGAGCAAGGAGAGCGCACGATGGCAGTGTTTGGCTGTTTCCCATTGCGTGGACATCAGGTGGAGGAAGTCGAGACATTCGGAGATTTCTCTACCGTAAATGTGTTAAGAGGTTATACTTTCTTTGGACAGGGGATAGAGGGTTGAGAATGTAGAGGAAAATCGACTAACCTGGATGCCTTTTCTAGAACATACTGGCGCAATTGGCACGCAAAGGCGAGTACCAGTCCGGCCATCCAGGCAGCAGACAGGAAACCAGGCCAGAAGAGAACCTGGCCGGCATCGACCTGGGCCTTGAGGGCAGAGAGAATCTCCCTGGCCGCGCCAATGCAGGTCTGGAGGCCGGAGGCGAACTCCGCCGTTGACGGGCTGAGGGAGAGCGAGGGGCGGTGAATCAAGAGGATGAGATGTTGGTAAAGGACGGTGAAGAATGGGCCAAAGCTGAAGGGGGTTTCGGTGGAGGTCGACGGTACGGATGGTTTTGGGACACCTTGCAGGTCCGCGGAGAGGCTGTTCCACCATTTGTGCACGTCAGTGACGAGGAAGAGAACGGAGCTGCGCCGAACGGAGCGCACGAGGATGGATTTGTGAAAGAGCTCCAGTGCTTGGCCGGTCAATTTGCCGGATTCAACGTAGCTGGCGAACGCGATTTCTCGTCTGTGTTGCCGAGACTCGGAGTTCCAGCCTGAAATCGATGGTCTTGTGGGAGTCATGGGTGCGGTGTCATACTCATGGCGAGGTCCGTTGAAGCTAGGATTCTCGGTTTGTGGGCTTGCTACACTCTCTGCTGCCGGAGCGGCAGGAGGCAAGAACGAAGGCCATTCCCGATTATAGGCCCCAGGAATATGAATCTCATGGGCTCCCGGAGCGCAGACATCGATATCTGAGTCCTGGATCCCCAGCGGTAAGCCGAGGGCTTGACTGAGATAGCGGTCAATGGCGTATGCCGACCAGAAGATTCTCTTGCGCAGCTGGCGATCATGCGAGGACAGTTCCCTGTATCGGAACGGACAACGGTGGAGACCAGCATGCAGCATGGAGCGTAGAATGCACCCGCCTACAGTGGAAGCAGTGCGGAGTGACATCTTGGCCACGAGATACAACTGCGAGGCGAGGAGCGCCTGCAGGGAGGGGAGGTCATTTCTGCCCGTCAGCGTGCCGAGCAAGGTGTGCATGCCACTGGGGGATCCGACCCGGGATTTCGCAGGGAACTGTAGATCCGGACGCAGGTGGCTAGCCAGGTTAAAGACACATTGGAAGATGGTGGTCCAGCAGGCACTCCGATGCGCCGAAGAGGGCGAATGGGCGACATCCCGGCTGCCGGTTGAATAGAGCAACTCCATGGCCTGTAGAAACGTCGGCCCGTGCAGAAATGGAAATAGTGGGTGCCAGACTTTGAAGTAGACCATCATCAGTTGGCGGGCCGTATCCAGCGGCGGAGCATTCCCCAGGACCGCCGCCACAGTAGGATCATATTCCCAGTGGCCTAGGGACGGCTGTGACTCCGTCACCGCGGGCGATGCTTTGGCGGAGGCCGGGACTGAACGCCTGTCATGAGGCGAAGCATCACTGCCGAGAAGAGTATCTTCTGGCTGAGGAAAGTCCTGGGTGGATGAAGCGCCAGCCGGTCCATCCAAATTCTGCGAGAAAGCCTGTCGAACGGTCTTGATGAAGAAAACGCCGCTAGAACTGCCGACGAACTGACTCTCGTCGTTGGACTGGGCCGTCAGGGAACCAATCTCCGAGGGGCCAGTTGTGAGATTGGAAGGCTCCATGGCGGTAAGTACATAGTTCCTCTCACGAGGAGGGATTTGCAATGGGAGGAATGGGCATTGGCATTGGGGAAGACGTTGTCGGAGGTAAGAAACGGGATGCGAATTGAGTTGGAGAGAAGAGAGAAGTGGATTCGAGGGTCTTTTAGGGCTATGATGTCAAAGCTTTGGCCTCTTTCAGCATCAATTGGCAAGATGGCCGAGCGGTCCAAGGCGGTAGGTTAAGGTATACCTTAATTCACAACTCAACACGAGTTTCCTACTCATCTCACGATGGCGTGGGTTCGAATCCCACTCTTGTCATTTCTTTTTGCTTTTGCTCTTTTTGCACACACACTCTTTCGTCTGTTGGTGTTGCTGCCCATCATCCATTTCTATTTCTTTTTCTTTTTACATTACCTTCGTCTCTTTTTATCCCTTTAACATCGAGGTATACAGATATGTATCCACGAATCCATGGAGTGGTTCTGCGGTTCTTGGACGTGGCAGCCAGCGATATATTTCTGCACAGGTGGAAGCCCTAAACGACTTATTTACAAACCCTCTAGACTATGCCTTGGTCAAACCTTCAATCTCTGCACAAACAGCATCCACCACGTCCTGCGTGTTCGCATTCCCCCCCAAATCCCTCGTCAGTACGCCCGCCGCACACACCCTCTCCACACAGTCCATAAACGTCTTTGCGGCCTCCTTCTCCCCCAGCCATGCGAGCATCTCCGCCGCCGACCAGAACGTTGCGACGGGATTCGCCACCCCCTTGCCAGTGATATCAAACGCACTGCCATGCACCGGTTCAAACAGCGACGGGCTCTTCCGCGTCGGATCCAGATTACTCGACGGCGCCACGCCGATCGAGCCCGCCAGCGCGGCCGCCAGGTCCGAGAGGATGTCCATGTGCAGGTTTGTGCCGACGATGGTATCCACGGACTGCGGCTGCGCGACCATGCGGATCGTCATTGCGTCCACCAGCATCTTGTCCCAGGTCACGTCGGGGAAATCCCGCGCCACCTCCGCGGCGACCTGGTCCCAGAGCACCATGCCGTTGCGCATCGAGTTGCTCTTCGTCACCACCGTCAGGAGCTTCCGGGGCCGTGATTGAGCTGTCTCGAAGGCAAATCGCATGATTCTTTCGATGCCCACACGCGTGAACATGGCTACTTCCGTCGCTGCTTCCCACGGCTGCCCGACGTGGCTGCGGCCGCCTTGACCCGAGTACTCGCCTTCGGAGTTCTCGCGCACAAGCACCCAGTCGATGCCGTCTTTGGCCGTCGTCAGCGGGCATTTGGTGCCCGGGAAGGTGCGCACGGGGCGCACGTTGGCGTAGAGCTGAAGCGGCCCGCGGATGGCGAGGAGGAGACCCCAAAGGGAGATGTGGTCGGGGACGTCTGCAGGTGAGGTGTCAGTGGGAAGTGTAGGGGATGATTGAAACGAGGACTGGCGGGAGTATGTTACCAGGGTCGCCCACGGCTCCGAATAGCGTGGCGTCGAACTGTCGTAGAGTGTCAAGGTGGCCTTCTGATACATAGCGACCATGCTCCTTGTAGTACTCGGTGCCCCATGGAAGGTGCGTAAAATCAATGTGGAAAGTTCCCAGCGCCTGTGCCAGCTTCTGGACGACCTGGATGGTGGCGGCAACGACTTCCGTGCCGATGCCGTCGCCGGGGACAGAGGCGATGCGGTATGTGGGTGCTGCTGAGGTCATCATAGGAAAAGATAAGACAAGTTGATACTTGTGAAGCATGCACGGTATTTGTGAGGCAGGACAATGGCGTATATATAGCTTGAGCGGCTGACGAGGGGAGTTGTTCGGGACTGGGATTCTGCCTGAACGTTCACCCGATGGACCCGGGCACCTAGGGCTGCTCATCTTTTCTCTCAAAAAGTTCCAAAATCCCCTCCTTGGCGTACGTAGTCGCAATGTCAAGAGCACTGAGACCCGCGTGGTTTTCTTGCCTGGGGTTGAGCCCCCTGACAAGTAGCTCCTTGAATAGAACCACGGCATCGCCCTCAGAGTCCCCGTCGTTGTAGTAGTCATACCGACCATCGTAACTTCTCCGCGCAACGGCATGTAGTAGTGTGTCCCCTGCATTATTGAGCGCAAACACATCATGCTGGTCGAACATACTCTGAATGTCCGCTAGACGAGGTGCATCGACGGTGAAGAGTTCACTCCGGTCTTTCACTTGTTCCACATAGCGGAACAATGGGGTATTGCCAGCGTTGTCACGAGCATTACAATCACAACCCGCGTCAACAAAGCGCCGATACAGTCGTGTATACTCGTCGAAATAGTCAACAGGGTCTTCAGCCGTGTCGGGGGGACTCGAAAGCATCAATACCGGAGCAATGAGGTGCAGGGCCGTTTCACCTTCCGGGCCGGTAAAAAGAGGGTCTGCGCCCGCAGACAGCAGCGCCTTGGCCACTGGAAGTCGCTTACCATAGTACCCATTGCTTAAAGCGTAGCAGAGCGCGGTGAGACCCGCACCGTCACTTGTTAAGACGGAGGCACCGCTCGACAAAAGGAGTGGGACAATTTCCGTGAAGCCTGACGCGGCGGCAGCATGAAGAGGACTTGAGCCTTGGTGGTCGGTTATATTCACGTCGACGCCGGCCTCGATCAGCTCCCGTGCTGTAGCTATAAGCCCACGCCTAAGACTAAGCGTCATGACTCGTGAGGAGGATGAGGATGAGCAGACAGACGCCATTAATGGCGTGTGGCCCTGGCGATCCTGCATGTTGAGGTCGACGTTGGCTTTTAGGAGTGGCCCGAAGTATCCAGCATATCTGGCTATTGTGTGAAGTACGCATCCTTGATTGCCACTGAGATCCATCAAAGGGTCGGCGCCGTATTGGAGTAGGAGACTAATGATGGCGTCTTTGGTTTGTGTCCTCTCTGGATCAAAATGGCGGCCTTTAGACGCAGCTGCAAGTAGAGGCGTCTCAAATTCCTCACCCTGCTCTAACCATAGCTCACGTTTCGGCCGGTAAAGAATATTGGAATCTGCACCAGCTTCCAGAATAGCTTCTGTAGAATTCAAGTGCCCGCTTCGAATGGCCGCGCATAGGGCGGGGGTTCTACCGAGGGATATGCTGGCACCATGGTCGAGGAGTTTCTTGATAATGTTAGACCTCTTTCCTGACTCAAGGGCAGTGACAAGAGGAGTCGATTCTCCGTCTGATGACAGGGCGTTGACATTGACACCCTGTTCAAGGAGCACCTCTAATGTGTGGTCTCTCCAGAAGCCTTCGCTCCCATTGCCTCCACTTCTCTTACCCATTAACGCACATAGCAGAGGCGTTCGTCCAGAGCCATCAGGTAACTCAAGATCTGCACCCTCTTTATACAGACAATGCAATGCAGGCACATGCCACCATTCTCTCCCAGCTGCGAAGACATGAATGGCCGCATATGATGGATTCGGTAGGCCATGAGGGCGCTTGGGTTCTGTGTATACAGCATCCACGTGTGCCCCAAGATCAATTATCAGGTTAATCATCTGGAGATTCGAATGCACTCTCAGTGCGGCTGTATGGAGTAATGGAGGTGACAGCGTATTTATGTCGGCCACATACGGTGACATTGTCTTCAAAATCGTAGTCAAGCCCCAATAGGCAGCTGTATGCATCGCTGTAAGCCCACCGGTGCCCAGAGCTGTAGGATCTGCACCAGCTTCGAGGAGAGCTTTGACTACTTGATCAGATCTGAGGTTGACCGCAGTTTCGAGAAGAGAGTGCGCATTGGTTTTGTCCACACTTATATGCTCGGCGACCTGTTTCATACCCTGAGCTCTAGCCAAATGCCATTGTTGTATGAGTAGAATCCCCGAGTGTCCGCCACTTTCCGAAACTAACTCTTGACCTGAAGTGGACGAGAGAATATCTACCATAAGCTCACACCCTAGTACTATAGCCATATCGTATGGCGTTTCGCCTTCCCTGTTTGTGCTTTGAGGGTCCGCACCGGCCGATAGAAGCAGCAAGACCACGTCATGCAACGAACGTGCTTCTTCTTCAAGCGTGATGCTATGATTTTGTCCGACCCTTAGGCTCTGGATGGCGTCCTCTGAATCCGTGTATAGGGAAGCTAAATTGGTCATTGCAGGAGGAATGTCTGATGGCAACGTTATCGGGCTTTTACGACCAGGCCCCTGCTTTGATGGACAGTGCTCTGCCGTGGCATGGAGTGGCGTCAGGCCTCGATTGTCCCTTGAATTGGGATTTGCTCCAGCTTGTAACAGAAATTGAACACACTCCAAGTCACCAGAACGAGCCGCCTCCTGTAAAGGCGTACGGCCCATTCTATCCCTTGTGTCCACAGACCAGCTATTCTCACGGTAGATATCGCAAATGAGACCAACTGTGTTGCTTTCAGAAGCCGCAGAAGCATAATGGAGGGGTGTGCGGCCGTCGAAAGTTCGAGCTTGTATATCGGCTCCCATACTTGTTAGATGCCACGTAGTAGATGCGGATACCGAAGCAGCAAGATGAATAGCCATGACACCCTTCAGATCCTGAGAATGGAGATCAATAGTGAGTTCCTGCTGCAAGAGAAAGTTAACTTTTTCGATAGTGCTGTCATATCGATCGATTGGCTCGAGGCAGACTGCCATATGTATAGCCGTGCGACCATAATTGTTGATTGCACCTGCCACTCCACCTGCCTTGATAATGGCGCCTAGATGAACGGCCCCAGTCCGTATCTTACTCAAGCATGCATCGTGGAAAGGGGTATTACCGTCACAATCAACGGCGTTAACATTTGCCCCTGCATTCACGAGACATGGGACAATATCCATTGTGTATCCGTGTTCTGCAGCGATGTGGAGAACTATATGACCATCAGTAATAAGGAAGAAGATATGTACTAGCATGTCATACCTGATTTCTTTTGATAGTCTGTCGCATCGACCTTCGCACCAAATCTGAGCAATGTTTGGACAAACTCGAATTGCCCATGCTGCACAGCAGCGTGGAGCACTGTCCGCCCTTGATCGTTCCGGGACTCTAAATCCAAACCTTTCTCTATGAAAAGCGGGATTGAATCCAACCTCCCCTGACCACCATTGCCGTACCGCAGATTATAGATGCAGGTATTTCCAGTGTTGTTCTTGATTGTCGGGTCGGCGAAAGTCAGCCATTCCTGTAAATGTTCGTAATCTGGTAGCCACGAGGAGCAAATGTGATGTAGTGCCGTGTTTCCATCCAGGTCTTGTATATTAGAATATGCACCATTCCGAATGAGTAAGCCGACGTCAAGACGTTGCGCTTTGGCTACAGAGATAAGGGGGGTCTCTCCATCATCATCTGTAGCATTGATATCCGCGCCAGCTTGTACAAGCACGCTGATGACTTGTTCGCAGTCGTCATGACTTCGAATCTGATGTAGCGCAGTGCGACCATTCTTATCCCTGGCACAGGGATCGGCTCCATATTTGAGAAGCATTGTCACAAACTGCAATTTCTTTTCCAATCTCTGAGCCCCCGCAAGAAATTGTTGGCTCCATGCAAACAACGGCGTCTCGCCTGCATGGTTTCTCACGTTGACGTCACAACCAGCATTGACCAGAAGTTCTAGACATCCCTCTACCTCCTCATCGTCATGCTGGGTGCCTAACCTCTCGATATCTGCCCAGCCTTGTAGTGGGGTCAGGCCTCGATTATTGGGAGGCGGCTTGATCCTTCCGGCTGATTTGCGTGAATATTCCGATGTCAGATGCGCGTCGGCGCCATGATCAAGCAATACGCGAACAGAGGCCACGTGCCGCCCACAGGCAGCCGTGTATAGAGGTGTTTTGCCATTCTCATCCTTTCTATTGATGTTGCAGGCAATGTCTGGGCACTCAAGCAGCACGGAAAGCACTTGTGACTGGCCTGTTATGGATGCCCATTGTAGATGAATGTTTTCCCTTCGGAGTGGCTTGAGGTGTCGAAGAAGCACGACAACACAGTCAGTGTTTCCCAACTCGCAAGCATACTGCATTGGGGATTTACCTATGGTTGACATAGCTCCATTCCACCAGCTCAGATCCTCCTTAGTTTTGGGAGCCATTGGATCAGCACCTGCTTTGCACAAGCAGTCTACCGCACTGTGATGGCCATTTTTGGCGGCATGATGGAGGGGGGTCAATCCCTCGTGATCAAAAGTATTAAATCTGGAACCATTGTGAATCAGAATAGCAACAACATTGGCATGTCCCCGTTCTGCTGCGTAGGCTATCGCCGACCGCTGAAATGAGTTTAACCGGTTTGGGTCTGCCTCCTTGCCCAGAAGATGAGACACATACGCCCCTAGACCAGATTGAGCAGCAATGTGAAGTGGCTCAAGTCCTCCTGGGATCTTTTTTTTTTCAGAAAGCCAGAAGTCTTTCCAGCTTTCGAAATTATGAGTCCCGTAACTAAGGAAATTGTCCAGCTTTGAAAACAAATGCGGTTCAAAAGAGTCACACCTGGCTGTGTGATACGGCCAATTTTGCGACGCGTATTGTAAGAAGGGAAATTGCACCAGCAGGTCTCTGCGTTTGTTTAAACTCTCAAATCGTTTCTCATGTTCCTGATGGCCCAGAACAGACCATGCCTCGAAACACCCGGACGCGAGATAGTCAATACAAGCTGATGCCAGAGACCGATGGGCGTTTGTGGATTGGAGAACTGGAAATTCTTTTGAAGGTCCGTCGGGACTGCCATCGTGGAGCTTTTTGGTGTCAAGCAGGAACTCGGTAAAAGAATGATGCACTACTTGGACCTTTTCATCTTCCAAAACCTCGACCAGAGGGCCACATGAGGAGCGAATCATGCATTTCACTTCGTGCAAAGTTTCAAGACCCCAACGGCTGCGATCGAGATGGAGAATGGTAGCCAATGCTGTTAATCTAAGGACTCGCGAGGAATGCGTGACCCAAGTTAAGAGGGAAGTCTGAAATTCGATTGAAGCTCCAGATCGAACCGAGTAATCATGGAGTATGCTCGCATAGATATCTGCAAGAGAGTCCGGAAGCTGCTCCAATTGCGAGACAATGGGATCTTCTTTTTGTAACAATTCGTCGAGCATTAGGCGAGTGTAAAGAAAAAGAGCCTGCCCTTTCCTTCCCAATACCCCCTCAACAAGAGATCGGTCTTCACTGGTTAAGAGTCTCTGTTCTTGAGTATCCAATCGATGAGTGATATATGTTTGGATGTCTTTTTGGACCGTTCGCCGTGCGAGTTGAAGATCAAGAATAGAGAGATCCTTGCGCCGCTCTTCGGGGGAGAATGACGACTAGTGATGACGACTTTGATCGATTGCGGTCTTCTCTGTCCGAGTTGGATGAGATTATCGATGAACATGTGCTGATCAACGGCAATCTCATCCAGCGCATCGACCACCAAATACACTTTTGGTAAGGTAGGCAGCACGGCCGTGAGTGTTTTCCAAAGCTCCCGGAACGGAGCATCCGTAACGTTCTTGTATTTATCTTTGACTTGAGTGACCGCTGAAGGAAAATCCTCACCGTGGCTCAAGACCTGACACAAGAAGTCCCGTGCTATTTGCTGAGGATCACAATTTGACACAAGGATTCGTCGACAGAAGAAGAACAGCACGGGGACATTGCTGTCTTGGGTCAGTGTACGGATGACATTCGCGGCGATCACCGACTTGCCACTGCCTGGAATACCTTTAATCCACAAAATGCCATTATCGGTGGAGGTATACCAGCCCTTGTACTGTTCAGCCTGGAACAACCAATCCCCGGTAGTTGGGACTTGGGCATTAAGATGCTTGCGATATTCATTGCCTTCTGAATCGAACTCGGTCGGCGATAACCAGGATCTGATTTCATCCATGTTTTGTACTAGAAAAGGGACACAATTCTTATGAAAGTACGTTGATGCTGGTGAGGACAGGGTGGCAGGGAGTAGGGGAGAATGAGAGAATGAGAGAGAGAGAGAGAGAGAGAGAGAGAGAGAGAGAGAGAGAGGGGCACAGTGATCACTGATCAGGCAGCCTCGTGTCGCCTAGATGTCTTGTTGCCTCCGGCTGATAGCGCTAATCGGCAGGCTAACGTTAGGTCAAGGGGCCGATTAATTTAACAATATACCAATTGCCATCTTGAAATTCCGAGAATAGGAACAATATCATTTCAAGAAGCATCCTTGGTTGGGTATACAATAAAGATAATGCAGAATGAAAACTACGGTCCACATCCCTTCATACAATCAACATGCGTGAGAGGCCCTCTACACCCCAAACCTATGGCCCAGTTGCTCCAGTTGGTTCTAGTAGCATTTGGTCCAATGGTTGCCCATTCGGCACCAGAGGTATCACCTCAGTATCATCAGTCAGGATATCTAGTACTGCGGGTCCCTGGCACCTGAGAAGCCATTGGATACACCCCGGAAGTTCATATAGACAGCCACAGCGCCGAGATTGACAGTTCATACTTCGGGCCAACTTCACGATATCAGGATTCCCTTGGCGGATATAACACACGCGGCCATCATAATCGGCCTGCTGAAGCTGCCTTATCATCCCTTGCATATCGTTGTTGAGGATAATCACTTTGATTGAAATCCGATTGTGAGAAGCGGTGAGCAGTTCCTCCATAGTCATGCTGAAGCAGGCATCACCATCTACATCAATGACTTGATGATCTGGTCGGGCAAGTTGCGCGCCAATAGCAGCTGGGACCCCGAATCCCATCGGTGCGAGACTGCCAGGCGTGATGAGAGACCGCGGATATCTCCAGCGATAAAATCTCGTTGTCCATATCTGGTGCTGCCCGACTCCTGTTGTGATGGTCGTGCGATGTTTGGTTGGGGCGGTTTGCTGATTCAGTTCCCTCACTACATGTTGAGGAAGACAGCGACAAGCGCCGGTGTATGAGTCACTGTTAGGGATCTTGATCGGATGCTGTCTTTTCCACTCTTGAATTTGCTTGAGCCAATTCGATCGACCTTTACGTCCGACTAGGCGCGCAAGCAGAATGGGCAATGTTTGAGACAGATCACCAATGACCACCTCGGTCGGTTTGATGACCTTGCCCACCGCGTCGGGTGCTATATCAAAGTGGATAATGCCACGGCCTTGCCCCGATTCGGTTTCTCGAGCCTTTGGAGCATATGCAGCAGCATTGCCTACCGCACGTTCGTCTAAGCGGGCGCCAATCGCGATAATCAAGTCGGCATTCTGGATGGCATAGTTACCATATGGCGACCCATATGTGCCGATTAGGTGCAAGGACTTGTCTCGAATCTCATCATAGCTGCCGAGTCCTAGGAGCGTGGTAGCGACCGGTATTTGGGCCTTTTCGGCCACTTTTGATAAGAACAAAGCGCCGTGTTCGCCGTGTACCCCATTTCCGGCGCAGATGACGGGGCGTTCGGAGTGGTTGATCACATCCGCAACGCGGTCAATCTGGTCGTAAAGGGTACTGTTCATGTTGTGCGCTGGAGCTAGACCAGAGTCCTGGGGGCTGCTATTTCCACGAGCATTATAAGAGCTTTTCAAGAATTCCTCAAATGCAAGTGCGTCGAAGGTAGCAAGTCCGATATCCTTAGGGATAGCAACAAGAACTGGACCAGGGCGTTCATCCACAGCGTGATGAAATGCCAACTCCAGGCAGTCTGGTAGGCTACTGATGCTCCGCACACAGGTGCACCATTTAGTACATGGTTTGGCTAGCGTCTCAGCGTCTATCTCCTGGAAAGCCTGCGCGCCCTGGACAGCGGTCGATACCTGGCCGCATAGTACAACCATTGGGGTTCCGTCCAAAAGGGCATCCAGCATAGGGGTCGCCATATTAGAGATTCCCGGGCCCGAAGTGACCAGAACAACGCCTGGTTTTCCACTAGCACGGGCATACCCCTCGGCCATATGACCTGCTCCTTGTTCATGGTGAGAAATAATGAGGCGGAAGAGAGAGCTCTTGAAGATCGCATCGAACAGGGGTAGGGCAGCACCCCCAGGGAATCCAACTAGGCAGAGACTGTGAGCTGTAGTCTGTCATAAAAAGGGGAACCGTTTCCGTACAAACATGATGAATCCCATATTTGGCAATGGTTTCTCGAACTACTTCTCCTCCCGTTAGACCGACGAACTTTCGAGTATCCATGACTCCAGAAAAGCTGCGAGACCCTTTGCATGGTGGCATGAGCAGGCCGTCTCATTGCTCTTATGTAACAAAAGTCCGGTCTGTGGCAGTGAATTCATTTGGAATAACACCGCCATTCCCGAAACCTGCCTGAATGAAAAGTACTGAAGAATCGGACCTTCCGGCCCAAGGTACATACATTGACACAGAGACGACTTTGAATGAGCTCGGCGGTCACACAGTTACCATGGCCTTGGTTTTTCACTGTGACGCAAGTTCTGCCAGGGACCCATGCTTGGGGGCTGCGGAAGGTGCTTTTTCTCCAGAGTTTGAACCAGGCTTTTAGTGGGTACTTGCCCGAAAGGGATACAGGATCTAAAATAAGCAAGACATCGCATTTGTAAAGGGATCCAGCAGGTGTTCAAAGGCGGGGGGAAATCCGTCTCGCCCGCAAAGCATAGAGAAACACCAACCAGGAAATCATCCTTTGAAAGCCACGTATCTCACCAAAACATGGGTAGTTGTTTTTCACCGCGGCGTTTGAAGCCTTTCGCCGGCTTTATGGGTCATTCCCGAAGAGGAACCAGACGCTAGCACCGAAAGCAACAACTGCGAGCCAATTATGCCCACTTATTTTTTGTCTGTGTATTCGGGGCATATTATCACAATGATCTTTTGGTCGGCTGCGGGGTTTGGCAGCTCAACTGCCTTGGTTGGTAACAGCATTCGGCCTGGAAGTTTTTGATGATTGAAAAGGCCGAGAAGACGAACGATTGATTCGAATGAGATCTCGGCGATCTGATTCCATGATGTCCGGTGCCGACACAGATGGTATAGATGATTTGTCGTCGAGATGATTGATGATGGATGGTTGATGGAAGATTCAAGGGGACCGAGGAGATGCACAGATGAAGGCCGCAGAGACTTCTGCCTAAGGCGGGAAGGAGCGTCGGCTGAACCTTCAGCCGGGTCTTCCGCCCGGAGACCAAATGATTTCTTCTTGCGTTGCACGTCTTCCATCTGCATAGTGTTCTGGATAATTTCATATCCTCAGGCAAATTGCAATGTCTCCCTCCAAGCCTGCCAGACCGTCTCGCATCACGATAGCCTGTAACTCCTGTCGCACGCGGAAGCAGAAGGTAAGAGATCGCCCGAGCCACATAGGTAAGAGGCGTATGTACTCATGCATGTTTCTTTCTCATTCTCTTTTTAGTGCAGTGGCAAAAGGTATGTCTCGTTTTGGCTCAAATAACTAATTGCAACAACTAACTTCTCAAGGCCCGTGTGCACGCAATGTTCTCAGCACAATCGGAGGTGCGACTGGCCTGAGCAGCTCAAGCGGTTGGTACTGGCCGATTCCTTGACTTTTTACCTTGAAATCTCATTCGATGTTAGTGGACCTGCAAAGGGGTACATAGAAGTGCTAGAGAACAGACTACACGAGACAGAGAGTGCGTTGTTGATGGTATTATCTCGAATCTCAGACGAACAGTTCCTGGACGATTCTACGCCAGACCAATCAAATCACTTGCTCCCTCTACAGGAAAGAAAGGGAACCGAGTATTGGAAGGAGTTTCCTTTGGACTCGGCACATAACATTCGAAAATGGCAATATGACAACCAAGAATATGGGACCCCTAAGTCAAGCAACTCGAGGCGGAACTCGAGGCAAAGGACGGTTGATTCCCCTCCCATGGTCGGATCACCAGACACGAACATAGTGAGAACAAACCATGGCGCGAATATCCGAAGAGACACGTCTGAATTGGGGTCCATTTCAGATGTTAGTCGAAAAGCCGCTCTTATAGATGCACACAACACTCCCCGACCGGTCTGGAATATGCCTCCGACCTTCCCAGCTCAGAGAGTCAGCGGAGAATCAAGTCAGCCTACAACACCTATTATCCATCAAAAGGCGCCCTTCTCCGGATTTAATGAGCAGGCTACGGCTTCAAATATACCGCAGGAGCCGAGTCAGTGGACTGAAGCGCCGTCTATAAAGTTCCAGGAGCAATTCCTCTGGTAAGGTTGCAGTATCTGGTATTTGCATACCCTGCAAGAGTGAACAATTATGGAGTAACAATGACCTGGGAACGATCATTCTATACTAAGGAATCAAGCGATATATGTCCAGACACGACTTGCATGTATCAATGGAGGCGATCTATGTCCTCCACTATGCAACGACGCCCTTTGCTTTCAATTCGTGAATTCGTGAATCGCTAAGCCCCACCACATCCCGCAATATCTCCTGCGTATGCTGCCCCAGAAGAGGAGGAGGACTTCTGATACTCGGTTCTGCGTTGGAATACTTCACAGGGGGACTGATTACCTTGAGGGGCCCACAGGAAGGATGATCAATAGTTTGAACCATGCCTCGAGCGCGGACTAATCCAGAGAATCAGCAAAGGCCAGTTCGAACTCAAAAACGGCACTCACCATGCTCGTGGTTCATCGTGGCTTGAACATCGTTGACAACTGCGAATGGAAGACCGCTGCCCTCAAAAGTCTGCTGCCATTCCTTGGTCGTGCGCTTGGTTGTTTCGACTTCGATCATACCCTCTAGCACGTTCCGATTCCGAACTCTCTCGTTATTGCTGCCGAACCTCTTGTCGTCTTTCCACTCCGGTCTTCCGAGTTTCTCACACAATTTACCAAAGAGACGATCATTGGCACCTCCGACGAAAATATCGCCATCGGCAGTTTTGAAACTCTGATAGGGAACAACAGACGCTATCGACAAGTGTCAGCCAATTCCATTTCCCTCCCCAGCGGAGTCAGCAAAGATCCCTCATCAACTTACGATGCGCCGTGCCCCATCTCCCCGAATCCTTCTTCCCACTGATCAAGACCGAACCCCCCATATTGGCCAACGTCGCCACCTGGCAATCACTCAGACACACATCCAAATGCTGGCCTTCACCCGTGATACCTCGCGCCAACAACGCCGCCATGATAGAATTACACGCATACAAACCCGTCGTGAGATCCGTCACAGCGACGCCCACCTTTACGGGCGGTCCGTCGCGGGAGCCCGTCAGATGCGCCAGGCCGAATTCCGCCTCGACCATGACGTCAAAGCCCGGTCGGCTGCTGTACGGCCCCGTCTGGCCGTACCCGGTGATACTGGTGTAGATGAGACGGGGGTTGATGTGTCGTATGGTCTCGTAATCGAGGTTGTACTTTTTCAGTGAGTTCGGGAGGTAGTTTTCTACCAGCACGTCGCAGCTCCGGGCTAGTTTGTGCAGGATCTCAACGCCCTCCGGGTGAGCGAAGGAGAGACCCAGTGAGCGTTTATTTCTGTTTACCTATGTAGAGGGTATTGTGTTAGTCAATCCGAGTTGATCGGAACTAGCGAATTTAAGATAGGGTTACCATACAGAGAGGTAATATGCACTTTCACCTACTCCGTCCCTGCCATCCTTGTAGGTCGCGTACGGAGGACCCCAGGCTCTCGTGTCGTCTCCTCTAACTGGGTGCTCGATCTTGATAATCTCCGCCCTATTCAATCATTAGTGTTCCTTCGGTGTCCTTCTGACTTGTAGAAAGATCCGATTACCCTAAATCACCGAGGATCTGAGTACAGTATGGCTAATGGGTCATTAGCATGAACCTCTGCAATCATGCAATCATCCAATCATTCAAGAATCAAGAATAATCCACATACACCAGCCAATATCCGACTCATATCCAACACCTTCAACCCCGCCAGAGGCAATTTCTTCGTAGCAGCTGCATTGGTTAGTCGGCGGATATTCCAGGCCCTGCTGTTGATCGTCCGACTAGGAACGCATCGAAATGCCGCAAGACACGTTGATAGACGATTCATCGTTGCTGTGGGAGGGATGTATCTTGCCGAAACTCATCTTTAGTTCTGGTTTTACTTATTTAGCCTCGGCCTAAGAGTAGGTCTGGGGGAAAGAATGGCGGCCCCACGAAGGGCATATGGGGGGGACCTCCACATGTGGAGAATCCGTCGGCAGTTTGGAAGGGATGATATTTTGGAGTAACTAGACTCTTGACTCTTGACTCGTGTGAGGATTGACTATTCCATCGGAGTATCTGCTAACTCCATCCTGATTCCCCAGTAATTGATCCCACCTAGACCCTACTACTAATTCGTCCCCGACGCAACGTGAACCTCCACCCTGCCAGTCCCTGTCTCCTTCGTCTTAATGTAAACGAGATCCAACACCCCATTCCCATTAAAGTCAATCAACTCCCAGAAACCATTATCCTCCGGATAGAACGTAGTCCCGACCTCCTGCACGCGAGTCTGATACGTCGAACTCCCAGACGCCACATGAACCTCGACCTTCCCGGTCCCCGTATTCCGGTTCTTGATATACACGAGATCGAGCTTTCCGTCGCGGTCAAAGTCCACCATCTGCCAGACGCCGTTGTCCTCGGGGTAGAATGTCGTGCCGACTTCCTGCACGCGTGTTTGATAGTTTGACGCCCCCGATGCGACGTGCACCTCGACGCGCCCGGTCCCTGTGTTTCGCGTCTTGATGTAGATGAGATCGGGCTTGCCATCGCGGTCAAAGTCCGCTAGCTGCCAGACGCCGTTGTCCTCCGGGTAGAAGGTCGTGCCGGTGGCGACGATACGTGTCTGGTAGTTCGATGCGCCCGAGGCGATGTGTACCTCGACGCGGCCGGTGCCGGTGTTCCGCGTCTTGATGTACACGAGGTCCGGTTTGCCGTCGCCGTCCGTGTCGATGAGTTGCCAGGTGCCGTTGTCCTCGGAGAAGTAGGTTGAACCGACTTCGAGCGTGCGCGTCTGGTAGGTCGAGGACCCCGAGGCGATGTGCACTTCGACCTTGCCGGTGCCGGTGTTGGTGGTCTTGATGTAGGCGAGGTTGGGGGGCGTGCCTGGGAGCATTTGCCACGGGCCGTAGGGGTCTGGGGACACGAAGGTGGTCCCGGTCTCTAGGATACGGGTCTGGTAGGGGGCGGCATGGATGGCCAGGGGGAGAGAGAGAAGGATGTAGTAGAAAGGAATATGCATGGTGACTTAGTTAAGGCACTTTGTCCGTGGGATAGACTTGGTTTGATTTGCTTGGGTAGGTGCTTGCTTGGAATTGTCTTGATAAGAGACCGTTTTGGTACCTTTTAGATGAGTAGCGAGGCCCTATAAATACTTCTTATCTGACCCTTTCCCCCGGGGATAGTACGATGACAACAAGTCTAGATCCCCGGCGATTGCTCGGAACCTCGCCGGATGTCTGCAGCTTACGCGCAGATGTGAGCTGATCAGTTGATCGTTGCGAACGCAAACGCACATAAGCTTAATGTTCCATTGCAGGAGCCGGAGCCGACGAGCCAGTGAGTGGTGGCGGAGTTCGAGTGCCTTGCTGAGGTTCGTGGAGATTATAGGTTGGATCGCTTGAAATTGCCTTGTTCGCACTGCAAGATACTACCCCGACGTGGTATTGCAGCGTGTCTCAAGCAAAGAAACAATTGTAGGGATTGTAGGGACGCAGACTCGAAGGCAGGCTGCAGACTATAAAGAGGGGTTTGTTCGAATTGAGGCTGGCTGAGGTTGGGTCAATGGGTCGATGTGAGGGGGAAGAGTTAGGGCTTCGTGCACGTTCGCCTTCTCGCGATGGCCTGATGAACGGGATGAAGGATACACACTGCTGCCTACAACAAGCCAAAATCATTCCGATGATTCATTTTAAAGTATTACATAAAGACAGACAGCAAACGAACAAATTGCAGAAACAAGCACATAAAAGAAAACGCAGACCCTACTTTGCCCCCCAGTAGTCAATTTCGAACTTGCCTCGTCTCATGAAACCCCTTGCGATCCCAAAAGTTTAAGAAGTTGTTGAGCATCCCCGAGGTGAAGGGAATGTATGAGATTTCAGGCACATCCTTCAACGCGGTCACCGTGTTCGAGCTATCATAATGTGGCGTGTTCCTGCTGGTCTCGAACCTAGACAGTCCACCAAGGACCGGCTCCTGCAACAGCGGCATCATCGGAAGCAGCGGGTTTTCCTTGTCACCGCTTGATTGCAGTCGTTGCACCCACTCCCAGTACGGGATATGCTCGACCGGATATCCGGCCTCTCGAATGACTTCCACTGTCTTTTCGAGATTGACGGAATCGGCTGGATCCGGCGCAACCAGGCTGTATGACTTTCCGAGATTCTTGTTCTGCGAGGCAATGTGCAGCGTCGCATCGCAGACATAGTCAATAGTCACATACTCCATCCTCTGGTTTGGCAGGATAGGGAAGGCGCCCAAGAGAATGGACCCAACCATCAGACGCGCGAAGAAGTCATCGGGGTTGCCCGATCCGTCACGCGAGTCCCCAATCACAAAACCTGGCCTATAGATGGCTGTAGGCAGACCTCGCGTGCGTGCCCGCCGCACCATCTGCTCGGCAACCCATTTGCTCTGGGCGTAGCCGATGTCAAAAGGAAGGCCTCGAACATGTGGCTCGAGAGGGTCGTCTTCGAGGACTTTGCGGGTGCCAAGGACCAGCCCCGTCGGGCCCCAAGTGTCGATGCTGGACATATAATGGAAGGATTTGCGCCGTCCCGAAAGAGCGGCTTCAAGTACATTCTTGGTACCGAGGATGTTGGCATCGAAATGAGATTCATATGGCTCGCAGAAGTTGACTTTAGCTGCGAAGTGAAACACCGTGCTGGCCCAGTTCGTTAGCCAGATGAAATTCTCCTTCGTAAGACCAAGATGGTCCAGACTGACGTCCCCTTCCAGCACCAACAGTTTCTTCAGATGGCGAGCTGAATCATCCCAGAGATCGTAGCGGCGGAGGGCTCGATGGATCCGGTCGATAGGGCTCAAATTGTCCTTGGAGCGAGCCAAACACACGATCTCCTTGATAGCTGGCAATTGGAGAAACCGACTGAGGAAATGAGCGCCCACGAAGCCAGTCGCACCGGTGACAAATACTCGACCTTCGTTAGTGTCCTGCCATTCTGGAAGGGGCTCTAGAGAATCGGCAATATGTGCATCGTGGGCCCAAGTCTCTGCTTCATTGGGGGCGTTGCCTCCCTCAGTAAACTCCTCAAGATGATTGACTAGGTCACGAAGATGAGAGTTCTCATGCAGAGATCGCATGGAAACGGTCTTACCCAGCTGTTGCCTCAACCGAGCGATCAATGTAGCAGCCTGAAGGGAGGTACCCCCTAAAATGAAAAAGTCGTCGTCCTCGTTGATCGTGGGCTTGTTTAGCAAAGCAGACCAAATCCCCTCCACAACAGAATGTAAATTGTTTCCGCCTTCTTGCTCCCGTATTTGAGCTTTTTCTTCACGTTCTTTAATGTATCTTTGGACTAATGCGTTCCGGTCCACCTTGCCGTGTTCAGTCAAAGTGAAGTTCGAGCAAAAGACAATATCCTGTGGAGCCATGTAGGCCGGCAATCTTTCTTGGGAGAATGTGGTGATATCCCGGGGACGAATACTGTTTGCAATGCAAGGGATCACAAATGCAACGAGGAGAGGCTCGTGGCCGAGATCCGTTGGAGGGACTCGCACAACAGCCGCCCCAGACAAATGGGTGTTAGAAAGAAGTACCTGTTCAATTTCCTCCAGTTCTATGCGGAATCCACCATGCTTGACTTGCAGATCGACACGACCAACGAAATCAAGCACCTCGGAGTCATCCTGGCGCCACTTGGCCATGTCCCCAGTTCGGTAATAGCGGATTCCGTCAAGCGTGACGAAACCATCTTGATTCTCCTCGGGCCGACCAATGTAACCAATAGTTAGGCCAGGGCCTCCGAGAAGAATCTCGCCCATTTGACCGGGCTCAGTGATGATATTGGAATGTTCATCTACCAGGCACAATTCCGTATTACCAATCGCCTTCCCAATGGCGATATTTTCATGCTCAAGTTCGCCAAGTGTAACGAGATGCATAGTTGAAAACGTTGTCGCCTCAGTCGGACCATAAGTATTCCAGAGATGCTCTGGTGGAGCCGAAGACTCCAGAACAACCCGCATGGCAGCCTTATTAGCAACCTCGCCGGCCGTAAGAACATGTCGAGCGTTTGCGAAAGCAGTCGGGCAGGCCTGGGCGGTAATTGAAAATAGCGCTGCAGTCAAAAAGAGTACGGAAAGATGTTTTTCGGCAGTAAACTCGCGGAATGTGAACGGATCCGTAACTACTTCACGGGGCACAATGACGAGTGTTGCCCCAGCGGCGAGAGGAGCAAAGATTTCGAATAGAGAAATGTCAAAACCAGGATTATTGATTACCGCCATGCGGTCTTTTGGGTGCAACGGCGTGACTGGGGAGTTCTCTGCCAAATGTAATAGACTTCTTTCGGCAATCTGTACGGCTTTGGGTTTGCCGCTAGATCCCGAGGTGTAGAGGATGTGACTGCGAAATTCGCCGGCGCGGTCTCGAGATGGTGAGCAGGCCACATTTTCTTCAGATGAATGTCCAGAGATGGGAATGATAGTGATATCTTCATTGTCTGGAGCATTCTGGTCTGTGAGAATGTATTTCGCATCAATATCTTGGAGCATGTCTAGTAGGCGCAGCTCGGGAGTCGACGGGGTGATAGGCACGCAGGTCAGCCTGGCCCGGAGGGCAGCCAACTGAGCAATGACCAGACTGGAGCCAATGTCTTCTAAGACACATATGGGCTGCTCATGGCTCAGGTGGAGTTCATTGAGGACTGATGCCAGTTTGCCCACTTCTCGGTCGAGCTCTCGATAGCTCAAAACATGGGGGCCATTTTCGATGGCGATGTCGTCGGGTTGAATGATTGCATGACTGGAAAGATAGCCGTCCATATTGGATATTACGTTCGTGATTGACAAGTGAAGAGCGAAAGATAAAGCAAATATGTAGAGTGTAGTGCTGACTTATATAATTCTTTGTTCGATAGTAGGATAATTTGCGAGTCTGTGGGAAGACATGTAACGCAAGTCTTGCTGGCTTATATATGCTCGATTGCACGCTGAATGACAACGTCAGACGTTAATATGCTGCCAGGGTTTATGTCACTGTTATCTTGAATAAGCTGGATACAAACCAGTTTAAACCGGCATCTCCTGGGCCACTTCCGTGCGCTAAAGCAGGTCTTCCCATGTTTCCGTGTTGGGAGAAAACAACCGCGAGCCAACAAGGTATACGGCTCGTATCATCCAGGTTTTCAATTCCGGGGTATGAAAGGGTCTGAGGTCATCGGACCGTTGTGGCTGAACGCTATTGGGATCAGAATTGCCAATGGGAGCTGCCAAGAAGGGTACCTAGAAAGTGCTTAAAGCTCTGATCACATCATCCTGTGTCATATCAAGCGACCCGGAGTCGTGTGATCGTGGCTGACATGCATTGTTGTTGAGTCAAAACCTTCCTTGTCCCGAACTCCCCGACATTCTTACTTCAAAACAGGTGGATCCGCATGAAGTCCTCGTCAACAATAGTATATGCAGTATCCACTCATGCGCCTTGGTCTGTCATGCGCTTTTCTTCATGCTGCGGGCCGTTCCCATCGAAGTAAAGATTTGCTCTCCATGTCATTCTTATTCTGCGAGGCTTAGACAGCCAGCCAATCGTGTTATTTTTCGCCTCAAACCGCTAAAATTTTGATTCAAAAACTTGCAGATTATTCTTGCAAATAGACGAAACCGAACAGAGCATTACCTCAGAGATGTGGGGATTCAATGCATCAAATTTACGCCCAGGGAAGAGATGGAGTTTCTTGTTTTCGATGGGTCCATCAGCAGTGGAGCTCTTATACTTCGTCTAGACGCCTAGACCATTTTCGGCCAGGAAGCGGATGACAGGCATGTATATCAAGCTCGAACGATACTTCATGTGGGTTTGCCTGTGCCCAGCTGGCCCTATGATGGGTCGTTTGTGACGCAAGATAAGTTAACAGACGGGTCTTCCTCGCGTTGTGCTGCGAGGGAGAGGGCAAAGAATGACCATCATAGTTTTCTTTTCCTTCTGGCATGCTTTAACCCAAAACATCGATCTGATCGGAGTACGGTCCCGACGTTCACCGCATCTGCGGGGGTTCGATGGAACCTTGCGTGGGATGGATATCTCGTTGAGAGGGAAAATATGGCTTCTGGGAACGAAGAAGGTTGAGCGCGTCGCCAAAACGGGGCCATCACGTGGGCAGGTGGTCCTGAGGTGTCAATATCGACAAAGCAGAAAGGATCAGTCTAGACTTCATGCAGAATGATGTTGATGGCGGTAGAGTCTGCAAACGATTCGCGGGACGGGAAAGTCCATATCTAGCAAGAACCGGTAATACGAGATGCCAACTCCACTGATAACAAGTTTTGACCAAGATCATGTTGAAGAAACCATAAATCAATTAACCAATCTATATACACACATCTATGAAAATGAAATAAAAATTTACAGCATGGGCTTCAAGTCGTCCGCCACCTTGAAGGGAGCGGCGGTCTTGCTGCGGATCTCCTCCACGGAGACGCCCTCGGCGTGCTCAGCCAGAGTCAGACCCTCGGTAGGAGAGACGTTGAACACGGCCAGGTCAGTGATGATCTTCCATACGCAGCGGGGACCGGTCAAGGGGAAGCTGCACTCGGGCAGGATCTTGGAGTTGCCCTTCTTGTCGACGTGTTCCTGCACATCGTTAGTATCTTATCACCGAAAAGTTGGAACAGCCAGCCGGTTAATCACATACCATAGTAACCACAACCTTGGTCTTCTCGGGGTTGGCAACCAAGTCCATGGCACCGCCAACACCCTTGACCTTACCGGGAAGCATGAAGTTGGCAAGATCTATGGAAGTAATTAGCTCAAACTTGTTTTCAAACAGAGGGGGATATTCATCACATACCGCCGTACTGGCTCACTTGCAGAGCGCCGAGCATCGTCAGATCAATGCGTCCCGCGCGAATCATACCGAAGCTCTCATGGGAACCGAACAGAGATGCACCACGACCCAGGGTCACGGTCTCCTTACCGGGGTTGATCAGGTCGGGGTCCTCCTCGCCGGGCTTGGGGTAACCACCCAGACCCAGGATACCGTTCTCGGCCTGGAGGACGACCTCCACGCCCTCGGGCAGGTACGAGGGAGCAATCAGGGGCATTCCAATTCCGAGGTTGACATACATTCCATCCTTGAATTCCTTGGCGGCACGCTTGACGATACGCTCGCGACGGGCGGTAGCCTCTCCGGATCCTGTGCGGCAAGACAGTAGTCGTCAGCTTTTCCCCCTTTGCAGAGTTCACATTGCAACCCTAGTGGATAGGTAGGTAACTTACCAGCCTGAAGCATCTCACTGGGGTCCTTGGCGAAGGTGAGCTTCTCGATCTGCTTCTCGCCGCGGCTCTGGATGACCTTGTTGACGTAGATGCTCTGCAGGTGGATATCCTCGGGGGCGATCTCGCCAACCTCCACGATGTGATCGGCCTCGACGATGGTGTACTTGGCGTTCTTGCCCATGGCCTCGTTGAAGTTGTTCATAGCCTTGCGGAACTGACAGTTACCCAGCTTGTCGGCCTTGTGGACCTTGACCAGGGCGTAGTCGCCGAAAATCGATTCTTCCAGGATATAGTTCTTGCCGTTGAATTTGCGCGTTTCCTTAGGCTTGGAGGTTTCGGCCACCGAGCCATCCTTGTTGTACCGAACGGGGAGTTCACCAGTTTGCACTGTCCTTGGGTCAGCCTCTCCAGCCTCTCCAGGCATTTATACCTTGTGGCGTGCTGTGCCATGGGATCGACCCACCGATAGTTCCATAAGCCGCGGGAGTATAGAAAGCAGGGACACCCGCCGCACCGGCAGCGCATTTCTCAGCAATGCTGCCCTGGGGGGTCAATTCGAGAGCCAAATCACCAGTCAGATACATTTTTTCGAAGACTTTGTTTTCGCCGATAAACGACGCGATCATTTTACTGATCTGCTTGGTTTCCAGCAGCTGGCCCAAACCGGCGCCGGGCATACCGGCGTTGTTCGAGACGACGGTCAAATCGGTGATATCGGGCCGGTCGCGCACGGCGTCGATGAGAGTGTTGGGCACGCCGGAGAAGCCGAAACCTCCGACCAGCAGGGTCGAGGAGCCCTTCATGTCCTTGATGGCCTCGGAGGCCGAGTCGCATAGCTTGTCAATGGCTCGTCTGGGGGTCGAGACGCAGAAGTTCCGGCGCCACATGGGCCGGAACACCGCAGGGACAGGCCGCGCCATGGTGTGCGGGACCTTGAAGAATGATTCAAACTGGGGGTGTGAATGAGGGGAGAAAGGAAAAAAGAGAAAGAAAAGTCGGAGAGGCCAAAGGGCTCCATATTGTTATTTAATGGAATGCGAGCTTCCCCAGAAGCTCTCCGATCGGCTAGCGACCGTGGCAGCCGACAAAGCGATTATCCGGCGCCCTGGGAGCTTTTTGCCGCCTTCCGAAGCCGACTCCACAGTGTTGTTCGGGGGAGAATTCATCCTGTCGGTAAGAATTTGCCAGAGTCACGTTAGGATGAATAGAAATGTTGTAGAACCATATGGGATTTGTATAAAAATATATTCTCCTTTTTTTTTTTTGCCTGAATTGATTCAGTCGATAGCTCGGTATACGCGATCAGCGAGATCAGTCCGTCGGAACAGTTGCGTCCTTGACGATTCCGATGGGACTCGCGGGAGTCGGCGTCGGCAGTGCTCTTTGTGTGGGGAATTCCGGGGTATTTTGCCTACATTAATAATATTCATTAATCATTGTTAGTGAACTCTATGAATTAGAGTGCATGTCACACTGTACAGGTACAAACTAGACAGTAGACAGTCTGTAGTACACCTGATGTACTTCCCAGACAACCACCACATTATGTCACTACCCCACATTCTCTCCAACGCTCCTTAAGTACATGCAGATTGCAGATTGCAGATTGCAGATTGTAGTCCACTCCTCTCTCTACCCCAGACAACATACACAGTGGTAACGCCCGTCATGTTGCGGAGAAGCGCCCGTGAAGTCTTCACCAAATCCCCCAACGATGTCGTCGTGCTCTCCGCCGTGCGCAGTCCCATCGCCCGCGCCTACAAGGGCGCCTACAAGGACTGCTACCCGGAGGAGATCCTCATGCCTGTACGCATTACAACTCTAGCTCATCTCCCTCTGTTCGAAAACCCCACAACTAACCCCGTCTAGATAATGCAATCTGCCGTGCAACGCGCAGGCATCCAACCGGACCATGTCAACGACGCCCTGATTGGCAACGTGCTGGGCGAACTCGGATTCGCCAAAACGGGTCGCATGGCACTCAACGCTGCCGGATTTCCCAACTCCACGACGTTCCACACCTTGAACCGTCAATGCTCCAGTAGTCTGCAGGCCATCACCCACATGTCGCATTCCATCCTCGTCGGTCAGATTGACGTCGGACTAGCTGGCGGCGTGGAGAGCATGACGCGCAATTATAACACGCGCGGCATCCCCGTCGACGTGTCGCCGACGTTGAAGGACTCCGCCGTGAAAGACGCCCGGGACTGTCTCCTGCCCATGCTGCAGACGTCGGAGAATGTGGCGTCGCGGTACGGGATCGGTCGGCGCGAGCAGGATGAGTATGCAGCCGAGAGTCAGCGACGGGCCGCCGAGGCGCAAGCGTCTGGCCGGTTCGAGCATGAGATCGCTCCGGTCTTGACGCGCCAAGTTGATACGGAGACCGGGGAGGAGACGGCTAGGGTGGTGGAGCAGGACGAGGGAATTAGGAAGGGCGTGACGGTCGAGAAGCTGGCGAGTTTGAAGCCGGTTTTGGAGAACGGATTCAGCACGGCGGGCAATTCGTACGCAAACCTTCCTTGCTGCCATTTTTTTTTTTTTTTTTTGGAAACTGGCAGGTGCATTAACGACTCATGTCCAGATCCCAAATCTCTGACGGCGCCTCCGCCACCATCCTCGCTCGTCGATCATGGGCCGATTCTCATGGTCTCCGACCTATCGCCCGATTCGCAGGCACCCAGCTGGCTGGTTGCGCGCCCGACGAGATGGGCATCGCACCTGTCTATGCGATTGAGAACTTGTACCGGTATACGGGAATCCAGAAAAGCGACGTGGACGTATGGGAACTGAACGAGGCGTTTGCCAGCCAGACCATTCACTGCGTGCGCGAACTCGAATTGGATCTCAACAAGGTCAATCCGAATGGCGGCGCAATCGCTCTTGGTCATCCAATCGGGGCGACGGGGGCACGACAGATGGCGACCTTGTTGGCCGAGTTGGCGAAGAGAGAGCAGGACGTGGGGGTGGTTAGTATGTGTGCGAGGTGAGTTTCCATTTGTTTGCCCGGTTTGGAATTTTCCATTATTTATGATCCTTGTTTTCTCGGCGAATGTTGGGATTCATTTGACTGACTCGACCGGTGTATGCAGTACGGGAATGGGAGTGGCGACGCTGTTCATCCGGGAGTGATTTGAGCTCGATAATTTCTCGCAGTCCTTTCTGCGTCGTAGTATATCATGATTGCTGTCCAATTTGCACAACGAGCCTTTCTTTTTTTGATCTCATTGAATTTTTAGTCTGTAGATACTCGGGCTTTGCTTCCCCACGCTGAAAGTGAACGCCTTTCTTGGCTGCATTAGGTAGATCGCTTCTAGCACGAATCCCACATGACGTTTCCCGTCTCTCCAATTCTTGGTAGAAAAGGCGTCAAATCGCAGGGGCAAACAAGTTAACAACGCGAATAAAGCGCTTGCTCCACATGGGCCCCGCAAAGACACCACACGCCCAAGAGACCCAATGCCGTAGAAGTCGGATCTCAGAAACGCCATGTGGGTCGATGCCTTCATTCTTCAGGATGTAGTTCTCCACATGCAAAAACAGAGGGGCCATGGCCACCGGAAAATTTGTCCCTTAAAAATGATGGGATCTGCGACTTGAGACTTCTCAAGCTGCAGAGAATATCTGGATAGACGCATTTGGAGAACGGCTGCAAACCGAACCATCACAATGCCGGCTCCCACGATCAAAGAGAGAGTCCCGATCAAGGACATGCAGAAGGTCTTCCACTACACAGACACTATGACCCGGAAACCGACGAGAGACAATGATCCCTACGAGTACCTGGCGGGATTTGGCAACAGACACCAGTCCGAAGTGATCCCGGGGACGTTGCCTGCTGGTCAGAATAACCCCCAAGAACCTCGCTTCGGTCTTTATACGGAGGGTATCACCTACTCGGCCTTCGGAGCTCCGCGCCATGCCAACTTCAGCACTTACATGTACCGGGTTCGACCGGCGGCTGCTCACAGTATGTCCTCCCGGTCTGTCAGTATCTGCTACTGTACATAAAGGCTAACCATACGCAGATGGGTATAGAGCCAACATCGAACACAAGGCAGACATCGAGAACTGTTTCTTGTCCTTGAACCCTAAGGTGGCAACGCTGGCCGAGCAGGGTGAATGGGCTCCCTTCCCCCTCCCGAAGGAAGACGAAAAGATCGATTTCGTGGACGGTCTTCACACACTGGGTGGTAGCGGAGACCCCAACTTGCGCGAGGGAATCGCTTTGTATGTGTTCATGATCAACGCGGACATGGATCGTCGGGCCTTTTGCAACACCGACGGCGACTTCCTCATCGTTGCCCAACTCGGCAACCTTGACATTCAGACCGAGATGGGCAAGCTGTTCCTGCAGCCCGGAGAGATCTGCGTGATTCCTCGGGGTGTTCGTTTCGCCGTCCGCCTCGGCCGCGGACACAACGTTGCTCGTGGATATATCACCGAAGTTTGGGGCTCACGGTGGGAGCTTCCGGATCTAGGTCCCATCGGAGGCCACGGCCTGGCCAACCCCCGGGACTTCCTGCACCCGGTCGCCCATATCGACGAAGTTCTTCACGCAGATTGGTCCATTGTTAACAAGGCCAACGGCTTTTACAATGCCATTGAACAAGACCACAGCCCCTTCGACCTCGTTGCATGGCATGGGAACGTTGTCCCCTATAAGGTACCGGAGCGCTGATCCTACTTCCGCTGTGTTGAATCAAGAACCCGCGGCTAATCAATCACAACACAGTATGACTTGACCAAGTTCTCCTCGCAGAACGCGACGTCCATCGACCACACCGATCCCTCGGTGAACTGCGTGCTGACGGCACCCTCGCGCGACCCCATGACTCCGCTGGCGGACTTCCTGTGGTTCGGACCTCGCTGGGACGTGGCGGCCAACACCTTCCGCCTCCCGTACTTCCACCGCAACTCGGCCACGGAGTTCCTGGCTTCTCTATACGGCAATGGACTGGGCCGGTCCGACGACTTCTTGCCCGGTGGTGGCAGCGTCGAGATCAGCCATACACCGCATGGCAATTTCAGCGAAGACTACGTGTATGAGATGCGTAACCAGGTCAACGAGCCTCGGAAAATCCTCGAAAGTGAGTGAAGACTCTTCGTGACCATTACCGAAACACTCACTAATGGACTGCAGATCAAATGACGATCATGGTGGAGAGCAGTCGGTCGTTCTTGTTCACGGAATACGCTCGGAGCGGATGTGGGACCTTCAAGGATCAGGGAACCGACCCTAAGGTCTGGGATGCTCTGCCGGTAAGAACTGCTCCTGCTGACTATTGAACTGCGGAAGACATGAAGACTATTTGCTAATATCTCGCGTGTAGGATAAATTTTCCTCGTACCCCAACATCCAGGAGATTCTTCGCCAAGTCAAGGCCGACAAGGAAGCCCGTAAAGAGCGCTTGGAGGCCTATTACGACGATGGGAAACTGGCGGAACTCGTGGCAGGTCAGAAGTCGAAATAATAGGGGTATATATGCAATCTCTAGAGCTTCAAAATGGTAATCAATCAGCTCAACAGGAAGAAGCAATTATGTCGAATAATTGACTGAACATTTATTTCGGCCGAGGAAGGCGATGAAATACCGGCTTAGTCAACTCCGGCGGCGACAAATAACGTATCCGGTAAGCGAGTCGGCCACGTAAGCGAGTCGGCCACCTCACGCGTTTTGGCCGCGGTCGAAAACCTC